>JBAMJV010012190.1:0-67615 GCA_037951105.1 Echinarachnius parma
TGTAAATATGTACATGAGTGACTGTATAGTTCTTTTGAAGAAAAAAACCGACACATTATTTGAGATTGTTTACACGCTTTCTAATTCTAGAAGTGATCAGAAGTACAGAAGTACTATTATATTATGAACCAATTCTTCTGTGATCTCTGAATGATCAAAGAAGTCATTTGAAATGCATATATAATACACAGCCAATCCTCTAGCAGACTACATTATTTTGTCTAAATAGAGAGCTGCACTTCAACAAGTTATTGAACGAGGTTGTGTACACTGGAAATACGCCATTGGTATTACACACAGACACACACGCTCACACACAGTACACATAACTTCACACACACCACAATCACATGCACACGCTGGCACTGATTGTGTGCACAGTGTGCAGTGCTCACAATGATTAGTACAGCCATCTATGGTTGCATACCTATCCGTTCAAGAACATTCACTTGCAAATACTGCGACTATTTTATAAATGTTAATTTTCTTTGCAAATTATGCAACCGACAATTGGGTTCAGATAAATGCATATAATTTTAGACAAATTTTACAACATACAGCAAGTGGTAAACATTGGAGGGACCACGGAAAGAGAGAATTTGAGGTGTCAGCTCACAGTCTAAATCACCGCATGCTCTTTCTCTCTCTTCTATTGTTTGATCGCAACGATTTTGAACCGACTTTTGATGTTCAAAAACCTTGCGACGGGGAACCTGCCGTCGCAAGAGAACACACGGCGCATGCGTTCCTCGTGACCAGTCGTGCTATTGTTCGATCGACAACCCAAAACCAGGCTTATGATGCTTATGAAGCACGGTAAATAACATGTTAGGTTTACTTTAGCCTAATGTAATACATGCAAACTATTTATGGCTATAATTGGGATTAATACCGAATTTATTGCGATATTTGCATTCTGATGTAACGTCTAGTTATTTTCGAACATGATCGGCCCTTCATAAGTTTTATTGTCTTGTTGCAGGTCGTCGCAAGCATCGTGTGACTGCTCCATAAGGTGGGGCAATGATTTGTTCCCTTTTATTTGTTCCCTTTTTGTTTTTAATATGCATCATGCTTCTTCATTCATGTTGATCTGTATTATGAATTATTTTTGTAATCATTTAAATGGTCATACCATTTACCGGCGTAATCGCCGCATACTTTTTCCTCGAAAAAACCCTGCAATATCGGGGTGCGGCGTGTACGCGGAGTTGTATTGGTTGTATTGCACTGTATTGTATTGCGTGATAAAACATTATATAGCCAAATTTTCTACGTTTACCCTGGCCTAGAATGGTTTCTCACCTTTTTGCTGATAATTGCGAAATCTGATATTTTTTTATTTTATTTTTTTACTTCAAAGTTACGAAACAAATGTACACTGCCAGCGCCGCGCTCGCCTAGCTGTCATCGATCTAGCTACGTGCGTTATGAATGCATTGCATTTGCACGTACGTACATCACAGTATCTGTTCTCTGTAGTACAGTGCAGTACAGTAGGGTAAGGTTTGGACATTTTGATCGAGATGGTAAGCTACGGTAGCATACAGTGCTACCATAGTATAGTGGCAGTTTTGTCAAGATTATTTGGGCGGATATTTGGCGGGGCTTTGGCATGGGGCATGCACGTTTTTGATGTTACGTTCATTCTACCGCCGCGGCACTGCATGCATTATCCTATTCAATGAAAGTCAACCAATTAGCGTAGCAGGCAGCCATTTTTCGCGGTAAGTTCTTTGATTTTAACCAGGCTACACTACAGCGATACGTTGGCTTCCATATTCTATTGTATTATCGCATCATTGATTAGCTAGCGCCTATAGAAAAGTACGTTTATGGCGCAATGTAAATCAATGCTGGTATAATTATTATGTCGCCAGTTTTTCCTAGCGCACTTTTCTCCTACATTTTTTTTTTTTTTCAATTTCAATGCCCAAAGTCGGCATGCGGCGTCTACGCGGATGCGGCGATTGCGCCGGTATTTACGGTAATCTTTTCTTAGTTTCCAAAGGAGTTGATGGTTTATTTTTACTATCAATAAATATCATATTTTTTATCAAAATTATGATATGATTTTGTCAAAGGTTTTGCGGCCTACCACAGTACAAGTGAATTAAAGCACTAGGTACACCGGTATTAAGAAATAAAGTGAGAGTTTAATAACAAGTAATTGTTCAAATCATTGTTCATTTATAAACTATTCAAAAGTTCAATCTAACAGCTAGTTTTCTATAGTTCATGTGATACCGAATCTCCCGCGGAAAGTGCCCCACGCGAAGTAGTGCGGGTCGAACCCAGTTCGATGTCGACGTCCTGACGCGTGACCGTACGCTGTGCGCGCGAAGCCCCTGCTCCCGAGTACCCGCGTAGTCATCTGGCGCGAAAGAACCGCCCACGTTCCCGTTGTCCACGGTGGCGACGTTAGCCCTTGTCCGTCGGTGATCCTACCCATTCCCGAAGAGTGCCCCACGCGAAGTAGTTGCGGGTCGAACCCAGTTCGATGTCGACGTCCTGACGCGTGACCGTACGCTGTGCGCGAAGCCTCTGCTCGCGAATTCCCGCGTAGTCACCTGGCGCGAAAGAACCGCCTACGTTTCCGCTGTCCAGGGTGGCGACGTAACCCTTGGCCGTCGGTGATCCCTCCCGAGTCCCGATGCCCGGTGCCCGGAATCAGAATTCCGCCTAAGCGAATGCGGAGCTATCCTTGGTTTGAGAAGCCCGTGAGAAGCTGTGGACCGATGCTTGCCCTCCCGGAGGAATCCGGTCTCTTTCTACGGTCGTCTGCACAGTCTGCATATACAGTCCGACTACTTGGCAGCTATGAATACGGGAAAAAACACTCACTCTCAACAGCAAAGTACACATTCTCCCAGAACTCCGGCCGTGTCTCGAGACACGCCTCCTATTGGTGGCTCAAACAGGTCCGCTCTCAACCAGATCTTAATGGCTTCTGACGTTTCACCAAAGCGCCCCAAAACTCATTCACAGAATCACCACATCCAGCAGTGTACAAAACCGTTCACCCAATCACCAACTGATAAGTTTAAATTCCTCTCTCACCAATCATTAATTTACCCAATCATCAATCACCATGCTATCATGTGAATGTCTCATTGTTCAGAGGATCGCTGGAGACGAAAAAGTAGCAAATTTAGGAAACGACATTGCCTCAGAAATATGACCCTAGGATCCAAACGCCTTACCCAAAATCAAAGCTCATGGTATAATTTTGTTGAAAAGATAATGTTCTACCCAATCAAACAAAAAACAATGACATTTGGTCGATGGTGTTGATGAAATTAACCATCGTAGGTGTTGCATCCTTTCGGGGCCACCCT
Source organism: Echinarachnius parma (assembly GCA_037951105.1). NCBI lineage: Eukaryota > Metazoa > Echinodermata > Echinoidea > Clypeasteroida > Echinarachniidae > Echinarachnius > Echinarachnius parma. The sequence goes on from JBAMJV010012190.1 coordinate 3,339, forward strand.
GAATAAGGGATCTTTTCCTTCTTTATGAATCAAACTACCAACCGCCTGCTTTTGTAATGAAGAAAGTTCCTTCTTTTTAAAAGCTAACTTTAAAGAATCCACTACTAAATTTCCTATAAGTGGCCAAAACAGTATATAAAATTCAACACTTAATCCATCATTCCCCGGAGATTTATTAGATGCCATTTCTTTCATGGCTGCAATACCTTCTACGTTTGTTATTTTACCTTCACATAATGCACACAATTATGGACCTAATTTCGGCAAGTCCGGAAATAAATCATCAACAAAATCAATTTCCTCTTCCAATTGAGCATAGAGCTTACTATAAAATGTGTGTATTTCTTGCATAATTTGATTCTGATCAAAACTTATATCTTCATCTATATAAAGTTTACTAATTCATGTTTTCTTTTTATTATAATTCATCAATTGTGTACAACATCTAGTGTCTCTTTCTCCACATTCATAATGTGATGCTCTAGAACGAATTTTAATACCTTAATTTATATAATTATAACAATCCTGTAAATGTTTGTTTTTTTTTCGTTCTAGGTCATCAATCTTTCACTGGTCTATCCCATTCAACAGTTCATTTTCCAACTTAAAACTATCTTCTTCAAAGTTTCCAATTCTTTGTTTTCGTTGTTTTGCCTTTTCTTTTTAATATTTTCTACTAAAAAAAAAATCCCATACATCATTTTTATGTTCTATTTCTATTTGAAATTCTTCTTTTAATGTATTAATTTCCTCTTTTATACAATTAATATATTCATTATCTTGACATAAACTATTATTCAATTTCCAATAGGATCCCTGAAACTTAAATGAATACATTAACTTATCATAAAATTGCGATTGAATGGCTGAATGATCCGGAGCCGTAGAAGGTATAATATCACACTTTAATACTACATGTTCTAACTGCTTAGAAACAAACCAATAATCTAGTCGACTTTGCATGAATGGATTAACTTGCCTATACGTAAACTGTTTCTTCAATCCATTCATTACCCTCCAAATATCAATTAATTCAAATCTATCTACAAATTGTTTAAACAAAGTACTAAATCGAGACTGAACATTGTGTTTGCTACTTCCTAAATAATATAAATCTTTATTCAAAATAATATTAAAATCTCCCCCAATAATTATTGCATTATTTTCTATATTGATTTCCTTTACTTTTTTTTTTTTTATTTACCAAAAACTAAATATGTTCAGATTCCCTTCCTCTTACTGGCAAATACACATTAGCCATTATTAACTTCATCCCCTGAATAATAAATTTTATTATAACATATCTACCATAATTATCTAAAATAACATTTAACACCTGAATAACTAATTTAGAATCTATCCAAATAAGCACCCCTTTACTATGGTTTGTCCTATGGCTAAAATATGAACTCCCATTCCACCACAATGTCCCAGTCTCCTCAACTTCAATTGTACTATATGTTTCTTGTAAAAAAAAAATATATATATCTGCACCTTTATCTTTACGTCATATACAAATTTGTGCCCTCTTTGACTTTTCTCGTATTCCTTTGATATTGAAAAAAAGGAAATTACATTTAAGAACAATTTCTTTACCTTCCATAACTACATATTGATATACATATACCCAGGGGGCAAAGGGGGTTTAGCAGCTTTTGCCTGTTGTAAAAAGTTGGTCACCAGAAATGGCTTCTAGGACCCTCTAGGATCGCAACCTAGGTGGACAACCTCGCGAACTAGCTACTGGAACTCCACAGGATGAGTTTCAAGAAAATCACACCTATAATACACTAAATAGTGTGTTTTAGCCTTAGGGGCTATGTTGCCAGACCTGGCATAATTATGCTTTCTGGCATAATTTTGACCCTTTTAACATCTGGCATTATGCCTGGCATAATTGGACTTTTTTAAGCATAATCCTGGCATAATTTGGAGAAAAAAAAGGTCTCGACAGTCATAACCAATGATCTCGACCTGATTTGTTTTCGAAGATCCTGGTCTCGGCCTCGGAATCTGTGTAAAAATTCTGGTCTCGGTCTCGAAAATTTGGGACTGGACCTGGTCTCGGTCTCAAAAAAGGTTGAAACTCTGTATAGAGGCCTGTACTGTGCATGTGCATACACACCCACATACACTCACACACACTCAGTCACACACCCACAACACACATGATAGACACTTGATCACCCACGTTGTGTGGGTGTGTGTGCACATGCAACAGGAAGTGCGTATGTGTGTGTCGTAATGCATTCCGACTAATGTCTCTGTACATAAACCGTACGGGAACTTGTATACACTCTATTCGTCGGACAGTCGCGACCGCCTTACTACCCAAGATTCGTGTCGAATATATCTCTCCTATCGATATGTGCCGCGAGAAGTTTGCGTTTATCATCCTGTCGATGAGTGCGCCCTGTCAATTAATCGCGCACGGGAGCAAGAAATGTGGATATTCGAGCGTACGTGTGTTAATACTGTGTGTATTAATTGTGTATGCGTTGGTTCCATCCATTATAAATACGCAAAGTCGCTCGCGCGCGGAAGATGAAAACTACGAAGACACGCATTACAGGCGGTTCATGGTCGGGTTGTCTGGCAGGCCGTTCTGACTTCCAACGCGTAGAATGGCCATAGGCGTACCCGGGGGGGGGGGGGGGGGGTGGGGTTGGGGGTTGAACCCCCCTCCCTTTGGCCCCAAAATGGCTGTTTTGGGGGGTTTAAACCCCCCCCCCCCCCCCTTTTCAAATTTTAGCTGGTCTCGAGACCACTTACAAGCGGTCTCGACCCTCTGGTCTCGGCCTCGAAAATTTGCGAAGAAACCCGGTCTCGGGCTCGAAAATGTTGAAATTTCTTGGTCTCGGCTTCAACAATTTTCCACGAGATAATATTGAAACAAATGGCAATTTTCGATGTTAAATTGCTAAAATGTTCAAGCTTGCTGCGCTCGCATTCGTATATATATAATATTCTACAACCTCGGGTGTTTATATATTACCCTTCAAAACGCAATATCATAACACGAATATACCCTTACAATAATATTGAAACAAATGGCCATTTCCGATGTTAAATTGCTAAAATGTTGAAGCTCGCTTCGCTCGCATTCTTATATATATTATTCTACAACCTCGGGTGTTTATATACTCCCTTCAAAACGAAATAACATAACACGAATATACCCATATAATAATATTAAAACAAATGGCAATTTCAGATGTTAAATTGCTAAAATTGTCAAGCTCGTTTCGCTCGCGTTCTTCTATATATAATATTCTACAACCTCGGGTGTTTATATGCTCCCTTCAAAACGATATATCATAACACGAATATACCCATACAATAATATTGAAACAAATGGCAATTTCAGATGTTAAATTGCTAAAATTTTCCAGCTCGCTTCGCTCGCATTCCGTATATATAATATTCTACAACCTCGGGTATGTATATATTACCCTTCAAAACGCAATAACATAACACGAATATACCCATACAATAATATTAAAACAATTGGCGATTTCCGATGTTAAATTGCTAAAATTTTCAAGCTCGCTTCGCTCGCCTTAATTACGCCATATCATAAGTCATAAACGAATATACGAATACAATAATATTGAAACAAATGGCAATTTTCCGATGTTAACTTGCTAAAATGTTCAAGCTCGCTTCGCTCGCATACAACCTCGGGTGTTTATATATTACCCATCAAAACGCAATTATATAACACGAACATACCCATACAATTATATTGAAACAAATGGCAATTTCATATGTTAAATTGCTAAAATTTCCAAGCTCGCTCCGCTCGCTTCCCCCTCCCCCACTAAGAGGGGTTCTCAACCAATGGTCTTGGTCTCGGCCTCGACAAATTGTGACGGACCGTGGTCTCGGTCTTGAAAATTTTGAAGGTACTTAGTCTCGGCTTCGAACATTTTACAAAATAACCCCCCCCCCCCCCCTTGACAAAATCCTGGGTACGCCACTGAGAATGGCCGCCATTCCTTGCTTAGGTAGTTGAACAGATAAAATAATAACAAAATTCAACTAGTTATTTTGTTACTGTGAAATCTGGTTGATGAAGGGCAGTTAAAACTTTCCATTAGGTAAGACAGTACATGTATATCACTCCAATCATATACGTCTTTATAATGGAAGAGAACTTTAAACATCCGAAAACCGTTCCATATCTATATTGGTAATATGAATACAACTAGGTATGTGAGAACCGCTATAATTCCAACTGTTACTAGATCCGTTTAACGATTGTTTGATATATTATGATATCATAAGCCAACGTTTGCCATTGTGATTTATTATAGATATTAAACATCCGTACACGACTTACCACGAGATGTAGATCTAAATGACAGTGTAGGAGCCACCAGCCAGGGTTGTCAGCTACGAAGTGGATAACCGTGTATCCACCGGGAGGCGTCACCACAGTATCCTTCCGCGGTGGGTTGACATAGTTCTTCACGATCTTACCCTCTGTCAATGTAAGAATTAATGAAAGCTAAATGTTAAGTTAAAGGGGTAGTACTGTTTGGTAAGGCTGAGCTTTAGTGACCAAAACCTGCACAATAACATTACAAACTAATAGTTATAACTCCACAATGCTCGAAAGGTATAGAAAATTACAAAAGACTAAGTAAAATGCCTGTTATCATAAAAAAAAGAGCCGTTACAACTCAAGAGGGCGCTCTCTAAGCACTCTACAAAGGCATTTGTTTCAACCATTTTTCATACATAATTATGCATGTGATGTTTTGTTAAAAGAGAGATTATCAACAACTATTTAAATACCTCTTTTGACAAATACAAGTACCGCAGTACTTGTACTGCAGTACTACTGCAGTACTACTGCAGTACAATACCGTGGGTACTTTTGGTACACATATATACTGCGGTACTACTGCGGTAAACTCGAGGTACTTTTTTTTTACATGGGTATATTATACAAAGAAGGCAACCATAAGTGTTCATACAGGTACCTCGCACTTAAAGGGAACCAACACCCAAAATAATATTCTTACAAATGAAAGGTTACTTTTGCATCACTCCATTCCGCCATCAAATTCAGTACAAATAGGTTTCCAGACGAATTATATAATTAAAAAAACACATCAACATACTAAAGTTCATTGGCCTGCATAGAGAGAATATTTCTTGTCTAAGACGTACACATCGTCCATGATACCAGTTTATCCGGTCGTACGCGTGAGTAGATTGGCGCACTCGCAGACGTTTGGCGCATACGGAACGATGAGGCCCCAATGGTTCCCTAAGAGTTGGTGATTAATTGTATTGTTTACAAAGTGTTGGACATCTAATATCAAACAACTTTTACCGAAACACGTAAGTCTGGGTTGTTCTTTGCCTGGTGGTCCCCTTAACGGTGTTTACACGATGTTTCTGCTGTTAACACCTACATCGCAATACATAGATGACCTCAATTGTTCGTAAATATCATACTGTACCTTTATCCATCTGCATGACTTCCTGTTTTGTAGTTGAGGCTCCCACCCTGCCCTGGGCGAGCACGTGGAAGGTGTGGCCGTGCAAGTGGAACGGGTGGAGAGTCCCTACACCCCCGTCATGGTTCTCATCCATCAGCACCAACTCCACCGTCTGAAGGTTTAGAAATAATTGAATTATTATGGCAGACACAGATTTAAATTACCAAACACAGATGAAGTCACAATGTAATAATAATAATAATATAATATACTCGATTTATATAGCGCCTAATATGATTGATAATCACAATGTAGATTATATATAATATAGAGTGTAACTTACAGTATGCGCGTCACCTACTCAACTCTCCCATAAAGGTACAGCGTGACCAGTGGCCATACTATATAGCACTGCTTATGTGAGTTCGTAGTCAGAAATAAGTGGACATATCAGATCACAAAACTACTCATTTTTCGGTTACAGTCCGTTATTCCGAAGGTTCGTTATTCCGAAGGTTCAGTTATTCCGAAGGTTCGTTATTCCGAAGGTTCGTTATTCCGAAGGTTCGTTGATCCGAAAATAAAATCGGGTTCGTTATTCCGAAGGTTCGTTATTCCGAAGGTTCGTTGATCCTAAAATGAAATAGGGTCGTTTAAATTAAATAATACGACGTAGAAAAGAATTGAGTTGATTTGATTTTGAGCAGTGTGGACTTGGGAAAGGGGATCATTCTTACTCTAATTGCCGTGGCTGCATGGGGGGTGTGGGGAGAAGGGGAGGGGGACAAAGAGTGGCTTTACAATTCTAGTCAAATTGTATTTAATTTTTCTTTGTAAAACAGTGCAATAAGAATGAGATATATATATTTATATCTTTCTCATGTAAAAAACATGAAATAAAGCCAAAATCAATTTGATATACATTATAATTATGTCATAAAGTTAGATTTTGCTGCTTGATATCAGTCCAAAATCACATTTTATTTGTCTGAATTGTATGTATTTCATCATAAATAGCAACTAAGGGCAGGGGGGGGGGGGGGGGGGGGGGTTGCTATTTTGAATCCCCGCAAGTGATGTTTTCCACATCACATTTTCACTTGGCAGCCCAAGGGAGGGGGATTGTTCCCTTTTTAATGTTCATGATTCCTTCATGCATGCATGTTTATGCTTTATTAATGTAAAAGTTAATTTGTATTATTTAGATGTGAATGTAAAATCATTTTGTAGGGTAGTGGCGTAATGAGCAAAACATTGTTTGCATCACCACCGGATAATGCGAGGGAGCGCAGCAACAAGCCTGAAGGACCGAAGCAACTGAGCGGGGGGGGGGGGGGGGGGGGGTGTGTAACATATATCTGACGTCATATACTACAAGAGGGTACAATCATGGCACGGGATTCAGTCTTTGGAACAACAAGAACTAATTATGTTGGTCTAGTATTAAAGGGGACCATGCACCTGGCAAAGAGCAACACATACTTATATGTTTTGGTACCGTTGTGTGATATTAAATATATGATCAACACTTTGCGAAGGGTTGTGCAATTCATAAACAATACATTTAATTACCACCACTTACGGAACCATTATAGTTTCATGGTTCCGTACGCGCCAAACATTTGCGAGTGCGCCAATTCTATTTACGCGTACGTTTGGAAACAATATAATCTCGGACGATTCGTTCGCCCTGAACAAAGGTAGTCTTCGTACATGCAGACCCATGAACGCATGCTTTAGAATGGTGATGCGTATTCCAATTATATATATTTTTTTGGAAACATATTTTTCTGAACGTGTTGATGGAATGGACTACTAACGATGTTACCTTTTATATATAAGAATATTATTTTTGGGTGGTGGTACCTTTTAAGTTCCATGCTCTAACAGGCATCCTCCATATGATGACATAAATGGTACCCTGGGGTACCAAACGAATATCCGCCATTTTGTTTAATTATTTATTTATTTTTTAGGGCTGTACCAGGGTATAGCCAAAGACGCTTAATGGAAAGACCGACCACTGTACAATTATCCTGTACAAAGTGAATGGGCAGAGCGCGATGTACAAAATTATCACGCACTTTAATACGCAGGCTTTTCATTATGACGTCACAATAACAATGTTTACTTCTCCTGACTAAAAATAACTTCAAGAACACGTGATAAAGTTTGATGACCCCAAATTTGCATATGCGTGAAATTTGTTTTGCGCACTTGGATGCGCGTACAATAATACAGAATTAAATAAAGACAGTGCGCGGGACTGAGCGCGCGTTAACATTAAAATACGCGAGTAGCCATTGCCATTTTTTCTCTACACGGTAAGATCTTTAAATTTCAAAAAATATATTTCTCACAGCTATAATTCTAAACGCAAAAACGCGATCGACAATAATTTTTAAATATTTTTAACTAAACAAAGGCAAAATTAAATAAGCAAAACAATGTGTCCCCTAGGTGTACCCAACTTGGAGATAAGCTGATGTTCAATCGTCATACTAGCCTGAATTGCCGAGTTTAAAGTAAGTTACGTTTTGGATCCTTATTTTTGTTTAAATTAATACTAACAAAGGGAACATTTGTTCAAAAAAAGCTCATCGACAATAATTTTTAAATGTTTTTTCATTAATTAAAATGAACAAGATTCAGTACTGTACCCAAACCCCTGGGTGTACCCAACTTTCTTTTAAGCTCGATTTGAATCTTCATTCTGTTTGAAGGGACATCGCTGCGCGGCCTCTAGTGATCTGTCTTGTAATTCTACAGTCTTTGGTATAGCGTGCATACAATCGCGCGCTGCGCTGCATACACAACGCAATACGGTTGTGCTTCGAGTGGACACAAGATGGCGCTACACAACGCGGTACCGGCCCGGGGCACAACGGTACCCCGGGGTACCGCGTGTGTCATCATATATCCCTGTTGTATACATCTCAAGAACCTTCTCGAGTGGATAGAAGGGGCAAATACCATGTTGGGAAATTTGTATAATACAAAAATGTATCACAATAACAAGGTCATTGCAGTTTAACCGACATTTGAGGATTAACACAGTTGAAATAAATACAACAACTCACTATTTAGAAACCTCTTTTGTGAATTATTGAAAAGAGGAAGCATTTTTTTTTAATTCGTAACGGCTGGTTCAAAATGATCTAGTAAGTTTATTGACATGTGGAAAGACTGATTTATGGTTGACAAAATGAGTTTTTGGTAATATGATATGTCCACTTATGAATGTGTGAAAATGTCACGTTAAATTTGTATTATTATGGCCAGGGAATAAGCAAAAATGCAACGTGATATTCCGTAACTTATTGTTATAACTTTTATAACTTTCCAGTGGATAACTTTAAATTGGTACCCTTCAATCCTAAATATCTTTCTTTCAGAAAGGAAATTCGAAAAAAAAAATTCCATACTTCTATTGTTAATCCGATTACAACAAGGTATGAGAGAACTGCAAAAGTTCCAAGTAAGAGTTTTGGATATTGACAATGTAACTAAATCCCTAAAACGCATACCTCTCCCAATCCAACTTCGATGATTTCCGTGCAAGAGCAGAACTCGGTCGAGCATTTTCCCTCGTAGTCGACGTCGTCGTACAAACATATGTCGTCGGCATCGATCACGTCGTCGTATTCCGTTAGGGGAGGGGATCTGGGGAAAACGAAAGCCCGACCATTCACTTGCGCAGTCAGCAAATTCTGTCTGTATTTCGGGTTCGGTATCTATACATGAGAAGTGGAAATACATACGGGTTAATTGTTAACCCTAACAAGGCCGGGCTATTTGAGCTCTTTCTACGGCCGGGGGGGGGGGGGGGCATTATGGCCCCCTAAGATCTCGGCCATAAACCGCCGATCGACACGAAAATTTGCACGCGTGTCAAGTGAAGTGTATAGAACGCTGTTGTATATTCAATTTTTGAACAATTTACTAATTTGCATATTTATTGTATTTTATGCAAATAATTAAGTTCATGAAATTCATATTTTTACCCATAAATCATATATTATTCATAATCAAACATTGGTTTTTAATACATATATTCTTTAGACCATCTGGAATAACAATACAACAAAACAATTTTAGGAGCCAGGTTATTCCTTATTTTTTCAATTATTTTTTATAAATTCTTATGTATTTCTTAACTTTTTGTACTTATGTATTTTACTGTTTTATTTTGTTTATAACTATAATTCAAGTCTTTTGACTCCCAAAACAAACACCTAAAATACAAAAATATAAAAAAACTGCTATATTTTAGTGCATGTTATACCAAATAACTAATGTTTTATCTCTTTTTAGGAAAAACTAATATTTCCATAGGCTATGTTTTGTACACGAATCACACACATGTGCGGTCTGACATGCAAAGACGAAAGATCAAGTGACTTCGTAACGGTAGGTCCGATAAAAAAAAAAAGTTGTTTCAAAAGTCGATGCGCAAGACTCAAAAGAAAAGGGTCACAAAGTGGCGGGGCATCATCTTTACACGTTTACATTCTAAGCACTCACTCATCAGAGAAAATTAAAAAAACGGCAATATATTGAACTCCGTTCAACACCCGAGTCAAACCACTCAACCGTCAACATGTCTTTCTGGTGACGTAACGCCAGGGACATTGAGCGGAAACTGTTATATTTTAGTGCGTGTTATACCAAATAACCAATGTTTCATCTCTTTTTAGGAAAAGTGATATTTCCAGATGTTTCGTACACGAATCACATTCATTAGCGATTTTCGGTCTGACATGCAAAGACGAAAGGTCACGTGACTTATTAACGGTAGGTCCGATTAAAAAAAATAATTGTTTCAAAAGATGCACAAGACTCAAAAGAAAAAGGTCACAAACTGGCGGGGCATCATCTTTTACGTTTACTTTCCACTTTAATTGTTCAAAACAAGCCCAACCACTGAAGTGTTTATGATCGCTGGATTATTCGAAACAGACTTGCCACAATTAGTAGCCCAGTCTACTTGGGTTATTATCTGGGAATCTATTCGGAATTCACGTCATTCATCATCAGTTTTGAATGCAAACACTCACAGACTGAATTTGAAGTTGCAGCAGATGATGCAGATTCAAATTCAGTCCGATGCAAAATCGCCGAAAAAGTGAAAATTATCAAAGGGCTGTATGCATTTTCATTCACAAACTTAGCAAAATAATACCCCGTACCATATAATTTACGAAATTGCCCACATTAATTTTTTCTTCGGAAAAGATAATTTACAAAACGAAGCATTTTCTATCTTTTTCACGATCACTTTCGCGAGTTTTTTCTTCGAAAAAAACTATGTAAACAAGCATTGTGACGTCACAGCCGTTCCGATACCGCGCTACAAAAAGTGATATCAGCACGGCTGTTGCACCTTTCCTGCACCGTCGTCCGTCCGTCCATGACCCTTACAAAAATGTGAATAAAGCCAGATGCCCACTTTGCGATCTGCGCCTAGCGATCTAGAGCGATCTTGCCCGAATAGGAGCGATCCCCTGAAGTCGCAAAGTGGGCACCAATGGCCGGAACCAGATCGCTGTAACTCGCGTCCGCAAGGGTGGTGTCGGTTGCGGTCGCCGGGGTTTCGACATGTTCAAAAATCTGGCGACCAGATCTGCCTCGATCGCATTCGCGGCGAACTTATGCGATTTGCACAGATGCGAGGTCGCTATCAATTCGGGCTAGTTCGCAAGCGCAGATCGCACAGTGGGCATTGAACTAGCGACCTTGGAATCGCGCCTGCCAGTTCGCCGTGAGTCAGCCCGATTTCATTGTGCACGCGATCTTTTCAGTGCGACTTCCCCTGGGAAATGCCTTGGTCCCATTTTCACGCATGCGTACATGGTTGAGGAATACAGCCATGAGTTGTTCACGCTTGCTTGATTTTATATCATCATCTGCTTTGGAATTTGTTGAATGTGTGCGTATGGCAAGCCGTTTTAACATTTATTCCAATTTCTTGATATCAAGAATTACCATTGCTTAAAAACAAAAATCATTTCTTGATATCAAGATTTCATTTCTTGATATCAAGATTTCATTTCTTGATATCAAGAAAATAATTTTGATTCTTGCAGGGCGCCTTTGTAAAGCAGTTTTGCATAACTGAACATCGAATTCTTGATATCAAGAAATCATTTTCTGTTGTTAACCAATGGTAATTCTTGATTTCAAGAATTCAATTCTTGATATCAAGGATTCAATTCTTGATATCAGGAAATATGAATACATGTTTAAACGGCTTGCCATTTGTGCGATCCAGCCCGACATGCGATCGAGAACGAAATTTTTGAACATGACCAAAACCTGGCGACCGCAACCGACACAACATATGCGGACGCGAGTTACAGCGATCTGGTGCGGCCATTGGTGCCCACTTTGCGACTTAACCACAGATCTCAGGAGATCGCTCCTATTCGGGCAAGATCGCTCTAGATCGCTAGGCGCAGATCGCAAAGTGGGCACCTGGCTTTATAAAAAAAACTCGCAAAGCGGATTATGATGTCAAAACAAGCAAGAGTGAACAATACCTGGCTGTAATCCTCGACCATGCTCGCATGCGTGGAAATAGGGCCAAGGCATTTCTCAGGGGAAGTCGCCGTGAGATCGCACAGTGGGCACCGAAAAGATCGCGTACGCAATGAGATCGGGCTGACTCGCGGCGAACTGGTGCGATTCACACCGAACCGAGATCGCTAGCAACTCGGGCTAGTTCGCAAGCGCAGATCGCATAGTGGGCACCCAGCTTTACTTTCCAACCCTGCATCTGTTTGTGACCAAACTTGATCGGTAGATGTCCTATATTGACCTCCATGATATTCTAGGGTCAAAGGTCAGATGAGGTCAAATGTGAAATGTTACCTGCAAGGGAATATTAGGGTTGATAATTTTCCAAACCTGTGGTAGATGCCCTACATTGGCCTCCATGATATTCTGGGGTCAAATAAGGTCCAATTTGAAAGCTTATCTGCGAGAGTCTATTAGGGTTGATAACTTTTCAAACCCTGCATCTGTTTGTAAGCAAACTTGATTGGTAGATGCCCTATATTGGCCTTCATGATATTCTGGGGTCAAAGGTCACATAAGTAGGTCAATGGTCAAATAAGGTCCAATGTAAAAGCTTACCGGCGAGAGTCTATTAGGGTTGAAAACTTTTCCAATCCTGCATCTATTTGTAAGCAAACTTGATTGGTAGGTGCCCTATATTGGCCTCCATGATATTCTGGGGTCAAAGGTCACATAAGAAGGTCAAAGGTCAAATGAGGTCCAATGTTGCATGCATGCGCGCAAGTGAGCGAGACACTTTACGGCTATCTCCTTGTATAACACTATATACCCTATGATATCAACACCAAACGATTACGAGCTGAACACGCGGACCTAATTTTGCATCATTTCGTCACTTTTCATTCAAAATTACACTACACCTTATAGACGAGTGTACTGTGTACACATACAACCAACAACACAATACTAGCGTAGTTATGATCAAGATTAAAACAAAAATACGCACCTTGCTAAAACCATATGGAATGTAAATCGTCCTCTGGGCATCCAAAGGCACATCTGTGTGAAAGAAAACACGAGGCTAAGAATAGGCATCAATATTAACACACATTAAAGCAAAACATCCGTTAAAATAAGTGCCAGTAGAAATAATACTCAGTGCTAAGGTCCTTATCTCCAAGTGCCACCTTATGCCTAGGTCACAAATGATCCGGGCGCCATACGATTTTCCTCCCTACGGCGGATTTTCTACGATTTTGGGAAATTGTGATATCGTACGATGTCTGTGGTATCTTAGAGTAGCAATCACATATTTGCCGGGGCCCGTACGATGACTTTTGTCTTAAAATAAAACATAAATCTCACGGCTCCTGTGAACACGATTTGAGTGCCCGTAATGGTGCCTTACAGTGCTCTTACGGAGACTCCACGGTACCCGTACGATTTGAGTGGCCAAATATTCAGTCTCGTACGATATTCGAAAAAGGCTGCGGTGTCCGTACTGTGCCCGTGCGGTGTCCGTGTGATGTTCTCTATGACGTGTCTACGGGCTTACGGCAAGTAAAAAATATCGTACGATGCATTTCTGTTTTTAACTCCGCGTTAAACACTTTTTTGACATCGTACGGCGAGGAAAAATGCAACGGCGACCGCACGATAACCAAGGCACCCTCGCGGGCGCCGCAAGATTCCCGCAAGATTTCACCTAAAAGTGGCATCGTACGTGCGCCGTATCCAAAATCGGAGCATTTGTGACCTAAGCATTAGTTGGCAAGCCAAAGTTACATGGCTTTTTTGATAAACAAAGCTATCCATTCACAGGCAAATATTCCGTGCTTGAATATATAAGGGTGAACACTGAACAAAAGAGCCACTTCTGTGTACAGTGCCACCGCACAATACAATTAGCATAGCCAATTATCACTATTAATATTGCGTGCACGCACGCAGTTGGCACTGTATGGAAGCTTGAACAAAGATGCAAAGCAGCAAACCAAAAGCTTCCGAGCACGCACTTGTCAATTTATGATCCACGTGGTAGTTTCAGTCAAAATAAATACAAATAAAACAACGTATTACAATAGATAAATTGAGTGGAATGTATTTTTTCACAGTCACTCACCGGTGCTACGCAATTGGTTGACAGTTATGATGTCATCTGAAGAGGGTGTGTTCCATTTCTGATAAATAACGCCATCTCTCTTGGCCAGAGGCTCAGCATTGGGGTATGTTAGACCAGAGTACTTGTATCGCATGATAGCCAATCCCTGATGTTCCGTCACTTGCTCCTCCTTCTCACCACGGACATTCACCCAGTAGGCCCCACCATCCTGAGACGCAACCAACACAAAGTCGTATCTAGTATAGAGGAGGAGAGGAGGGGACAAGGAAAAATTGATGACTTGAAAGCCAAATAAGAGTATGGGGAACTGTCCTCCTCACACACAACATACAAACAAATGCTTTAACTCCTAACATGCCAAGCTTTTGCGATGCCGCTTATGCTTGGATGCCATTGCTGAGCACGTACGCACGCACAATAGAGACAATGAGGACCAGGTAGGCGGTGAGAGCCTATAATATGTGAAGGATTTTCTCAATGCCCATGAGCCGCTTGGAAGGAATGCTCCCCAGGGAGTGGAGATGGTGCACACAATGTGTGCAGGTTTGCATTGTATCCTATGACCGGGGGTAATATTATCATTGTAAAGCGCTTAGAGATGATTATCAATCATAATAGGCGCTATATAAATCGAGTATATTATTATTATTATTAATAGAGTACTTGACCGTACCATTGTATTGTGAGCGGTGGCATTGTATACATAAGTGGCTCTATTGTATGTTCCCCGCCTAATATGCAGGGGTGGGGTATTTGCCTTTCAATACATTCCTTTCAAATCCCCCTGTGATGTATTGCATCTTTACACCCCTACTTGTGAGGCATTCCATGTTGCCAATATTACACTACAAACTGTATGTATAGATACACACCCATACTTCTCACACATAACAAACACCAGTACAGGGAACTGAATAATGCAGTACTTTAATAAAGATAACTTAGAAGCTGACTTAATACGGCTGAACTGACTGTTTATTGATGAGTACGAGTCAACTCATTACACCCCAAAAGCACTGTAGCTGCGGCCTCCAATCAATGTGGCACTGGGAGTGTACTCCACTAGCAGGTTTTGGGTCAATCACCTACCATGTATGTGGCGTCTAAGTCCATTATAAGCGAACTCACGATAACGGGTACATGTTCAATGAGTCAATGACGCATGTGTTTGTACGCATTATGAGCGACAAATATTTATGCGATGACATGCATGCTCATTGAAAAGACTCTGGAACGATTGGTCACTAGAATGAGATATGTTAACGTTTCAGATTTTGATGGTAAATTTGGGCAAAATTATTGTTGGGGGATATTATTATCGAGTCGCACCTTTCCCCTCCAAATATAACGAAAGCATCGACCTCGATCGGCTGTATATCGTTCCCATCACTGGCGATGAGAAGGAGTCGGTGGTCGTCCACGGAGATCGTCATCGGGACATCATCTACAGCGGCGTTTATTACACGAAAGCGGTAGCGTTTTCCCTAATATTAAAATGGAAGTAAAAACATATGTTTCCAGTTCCTGTGAAATTTGTTGACCAAGCATCATTTGATCAACATCTTAAAGTGTAGATGCATTGGAAACTGAAAGTAGTTGAATTATACCTTTATAGAAATCTAAGATAATGCAGAATATGAATATGAATATCACTCATCAGAGAAAAGAAAGGAAAAAAACGGCAATATATTGAACCCCGTTTCAACACTCGAGCCAAGCTACTCGGCGGTGACCGTAAACATGTATTTCTGGTGACGTAACGCCAGGGGTCAAACTGCTTTATTTTAGTGCGTGTTATTCCGCAGGTTTCGTTATTTTTTAAACTGTTTTCTGAGCATTGTTGATGCTTTAAACTCATTGAATCAATACAACAATAACTTATAATCGTTGTATATGATAATCCTTTTGTTACTGTCTATATCTGAATTCCTAAACATGGGTACATCGATATAGTCTGACGAAGGAAAGTCGTGATTTTGAGGGTGTACTCAAGGACGTTTAAATGTTATATAGTGTGTACCTGTTCGATTTCAAAGATTCGCAGAGGCGTCGCAGACTGAGCTGAAGAACTTCCGATGCCGGATGTGTTGTCGTAGGAAGCATAGCTGCTACACATGCCATTTATTAAGATAGACTGTTGCGTAATGACACCAGGGCGCACGTGCATGGTTTCCAGGAACATGGAGAGGAGCGGGGTGTTGCACCACTCATTCACTGTGATGGTGTGATCTGGTAGGTCAAAGTCATACAAGTTAAGGTGACCGTTGTGCTGAAAAGATATTAGAGGGTTGTATTGGAGCATTAGGCAATTAATCCCCTCAGTACGGGTTCGGGCTTCCAGGTTCCCCTAAGGTCTCTCATAAACGGGTGACTGTAATTATCAGACGTTAATGTTGACCTGTTCTTCTTCTTTTTCTTATTTTGCCTTTTTTCTTCTCCTTTTTCATCATCAGCTTCTACTTCTTCTTCTTCTTCCTCTTCTTCTTCATCGTCTTCTTCTTCTTCTTCATCGTCTTCTTCTTCTTCTTCTTCTTCTACTTCTTCTTCTTCTTCTTCTTCTTCTTCTTCTTCTTCTTCTTCTTCTTCTTCTTCTTCTTCTTCTTCTTCTTCTTCTTCTTCTTCTTCTTCTTCTTCTTCTTCTTCTTCTTCTTCTTCTTCTTCTTCTTCTTCTTCTTCTTCTTCTTCTTCTTCTTCTTCTTCTTCTTCTTCTTCTTCTTCTTCTTCCTCTACTTTTACTGCACTGCTCCGACAATAAATGCTATTTTGTGTGAACCAAGAACGGCGTGTGCAGTTAACTCTAAAACAACAACCATCACTCTGTTTCGTACCATTATTAAAGGTGAATGACAGAAGTGGGAAACGCCCCACCCCCTAAAAATTTAATGTACACTCTTATTAACAACCATGTGAAAGAATATAATTTTACTAATATGGGATTATACAAATTTGGCCAAGAAACCGCCTACTAATTGATATATTTGCAAAATTATAAATTGATCTACTGTACCATTGATATCGCCAACGCGGAATCGCGCATACCGTACGTGCAAATAACCTCGTGCGTTACAACCGTTACGGGCTTGTCCCAAGCCTGTCGATATCTCCAGCTCAGCGTTAGCGGCGCGGATAGGTAAGAACGGGCGGTGGATTTATACATTTCACGGGTGGGTATTAGATTTCTTTCGATATTTCGATCTGTATTTAACGATGCTTAGATTCGGATTTTACCACACAAGCCCTATTTAAATACTTATTCAACAATATTGATCAAGCCTAGATGTTTTGGGCTACTTTCCCAAAACTGGTATTGGGCTTTAACCCTATTTTTACTAGAACGATAACGTTGCGATACACACTCGGGACAAATGTTGCCGGATATATTCTTTTTTAAACCGATAATTACCTTATCTGATTGCCTGACTACACGAGGCCCGAAGAGTCCTTCACCCCGATGAATTCCTACATGGCCGTGCCACCACTGCGTTCCGACGTGGTCCGCTGTAAAGTTGTACGTGAACGTAGTGTGGGGTAAGATTGGCCACTGCGTAATGGACAGGCCGTCCATGTATGGCGTGCCGTATTGGTGAATACCGTGCCAGTGTATGGTTAAAGTTTCACCGTTTATCATGTCATTGAGTACATGTACGACAATGCGCTCTCCTTGGCACACCTGCAGTTAGGACAAAATAACCAAAGTTTGCTTAGATACTAGTTGACGTGCATTAACCATAACACTGCATGCCCTGTGGTGTCATTTTAGATTCAAAGATGTACAAAAGTTCAAAATGAATCCTTTTCGGTGTGTTTCAAGTATATTTGTCGAATTTGCATGCCTTTGTATTTTATTTAATTTATTTATGTATTTAAATTTTTTTTATTTAATTAATTAATTAATTAATTATTATTATTTATTTATTTATTTATTTATTTATTTATTTATTTATTTATTCATTTATTTATTCATTATTATTATTTTTTAAATATTTTTAATTTATTAATTTATTAATTAATTAATTATTTAGAAATGAATTCATCAATAAATGAATTTATTTTATTTATTATTATTATTATTTTATTATTATTATTATTATTATTATTTTTTATTTATTTTTTTTTTTTGGGGGGGGAGGGTTATCCATACCTTAAAAGGGTAGTTCAGTTTTGGTATAGAGGGCGTTGTACGAAATAATTCTCTTGCGAGATAATGCAAAACTGAGTGCAAATTTGAAAGAGCATATATTTTAATGGCAGAATAAACTCAAAATCGGTTCAGAAACGGATGAAATATCAATAAATATATTCAATCGTAATAAATATTTTTGATGATGAAAAAAAAATGCATTCACTTTTACCAAAATTGTCAAAAGAGGTTTTTAAATAGTTGTTGATGATCTCTCGATTTAATCATTATTTCAACAAAACATCATATGCATAATTGTGCATGAAAATGGTTGAAAGTTGAAACCAATGCTTTTTGTGTTTGCGGGTGTAATTTTCTATACCTTTTGAGCATGGTGCAGTTATAACTATTAGTTTGTTATGTTATTGTGCAGGTTTTCGTTACCAAAGCTCAGCCTTACCAAAACTGTACTACCCCTTTAATTTGTTTAATTTCTTGTGTGGTTTTTTCTTTGGTACCTCAGCTGCAGTGAATCAATTTTGATTGGCCTTCCGGAGTCCCATTAAAACTCTGATGGGCTATTCGTTACACTTTCATGTTATATACACAGCAATCTTCCCCAAATACGATACAATACAGTCAAACATGTATCAGTTATATTAATAAACTGAACACAATGGCATAATATTTATTGTGTATACGACATTTAAGTAGGTGGAAATAGTCTCGCATTTCAATCCTGATATGAAAAAGAAGTAAATCAAGATACCTCGATAGCGGGACCAGGGAGTGTTCTGTTAGCCACTTGCACGATTCTCGGGAATCCGTCGGCGGTAATGCAATTTTCCCGATAGCAGTCATCTAAGTTAGAAGGGCAATTCCCGCAGCCGCGTTTCCGACATGGTGAAGTAAGGCTCAATAGTGAATGTATACTCGCAGGTCATTTGACTGGTATTCGTGCAGTCGCGAAGACATGTATGTGCTGGCCCATTTCCAGCCGTACCTGTTTTGTTTTTGTTTAAACAAACATATTCTAGATATAGCTAGCTATGTCAGTACCAGTAAACCCACCCATGTTGTTCATGTTTGTCATCACTGTCAGAAATTTTAACATCATCATAATAATAGTAATAATTATAACGATTATTTATATAGCGCTATCACGAGTACTATTATCCCGGTCAACGGATACACACTGCAATCATTCCTGCACGTTATGTGCACATTTTTCACTCACAATGGAGTATTCCAGCCAGTCACCTGTTAGGCGCACACAGTGCTAAGGAAACACGTTCCCATCCTTCCGGGTCCCCATTTATACACCTGGGTAGAGAGCAGCAATTGTGTATACATTTTATATTACCTTACCTTCTCTTGTTGCAAGGTGATACACGTTAATTTTAATTAACCTCCCTAATCGGAAGACAGACTGCTTATAGTTCAGAGGAAAGTACAGTTTGGGTCAAACTAAACTCTAGTAACCAAAACCTGCTCTACAGTATGTCCCAGAAAGAATGGTACAGTTGTAAAATATTTTGTTTTAAATATGATGGTGAGTTTAAAAATATACAAATTTGATACCATATTAAATGGGGAAGAATTGTGCTTGTAGATGCTCTTTGTTTGACCTATTTCCCTTCAGCGGATCCCGACTTATGTGTCATTGTATACGAATACCGTAAACCAACAAATTGTGCCGATTTTCACTGAAAATGGCGATGGACATTTATGGCACACATTTAGTCTTCTCACTAAGAACTATGATATATTAGCGATGTAATGATAGAGTACAAGTAGATTAGTCACTGCCATAGGCGTACACGTTTTACCGGTCTCGAGTCCACTTTGTATCGGTCTCGACCATCATAACCAATGGTCTCGGACCCCCCACCCCCCCCCCCCCCCCCCCCAAGGACACAACCAAACCAGTGGTCTCGGCCTCGAAAAAGTAAAGGGATAACTGAAATTAAAGTGTACCAAAGGCTCGCCTTGTAATAACACGCATTAATGATCCAACACTACTTTAGTAAACGAATCTTTAAAAATGTTGTAAAGCCTATGTTGATTTAGAAAAAGGCGTGAAATTCATTAAATAGAATTCGGGTTATTGTAAAAACATTTTAAAGCATACTATTTAGCAAATTGAAAAATTACTTCAAACATTCCACACCTTTTTGCCCCGAAAAAAATACGTTTGGGTATGTTATGTTATGCACAGAACGTATTTTGGCTCAAAGTGGATTTCGATGTACTGCAAACAAACGACCATATGTCACGACTGACAAACCCAATTGAGCTGAAATAAAAACCACCAGGAAGCCTTATTACTTTCCTTTAATATGACATGAAATATGTATATTTTGTCAATTACCTTCATACCCATTAATATCCATTTAACGTTAATTCTCACACATAACTCAGTGTACATATCAGATCACAACAATACTCATTCTATCAACAATGCATCACTTTGTTCACATGTTAACAAAGTTACTACATCTACATGTACATGCAGATCCCTTTAAATCACTCTATTATCACTCACTTTATGACTCGCAGATGTTTTTTCTTTCTTTTCACCGTAATGAGGCAGAAACTTTTACTATGCTATATGTTATTCCGCGATGTGTTCTCTTCTCCGTGCGCACACACGAGTAATATTATGTCTTCACAATGTGTTTGTATGTGTACGACGCAAACCAACATTAATTCGTTGTTCGTTAGACCATGACCAATGGCGTAGCTAGGAGTTTGTTAGTAGGGGCTCTCGGATTATCATGAGGGGGCATTATATTGTTTACCTGACAAGCAAAAACAGCAACAACAACAATTCTCATCCTTTTAGATGGCCTAAAATCAACCTTTATATCTGAATGAGTCGGAGAAGGCCTGGAGTGTCCCCCCCCCCCCCCCCCCCCCCCCCCCCCCCCCTCCCCACGATAAGGAGCTTTTGCATTTTCCGACTTGAAATTATTTAGTCTGGTGCATACCAGGAGGGAATTTTGGACTTGACGACATGTACTAAAATGTCGGTAACTGCGTCATGATTGATAAAAAAAGCACCCTTAACAATAATTTTAAGGAGAGGGGGGGGGGGGGGGGGGGGGGTATGATGGGAAGGAGTGTCAGCCCTGCACGATCAGATACATTTTGCGTCTTTTACTTGAAATTGTGCAATATGGTGCAAATACCTGGAAAAGAAATTTGACTTGACATGATATAGAATCTGAGACATCATGTCTCACGAAATATCCTAGAAATCAGTCATGTTTGAATTTTATTTATTTATTTTCATTTTGTTATTTATATTATTATTATTATTATTATTATTATTTATTTGATTTTTTTCTTTCTTTTTGTTGTTGTTGTTGTTTTTGGTTGGGGGGGGGGGGGGGGGGGCAACAGCCCCAAGTTATACCCAGTGATACCCATGATGAAATATGTCGGGTATTGATACCCATGAGGACCTATTTCACTAAAAGTGTCAACAAATATGCACTGATTATGCACAACACGAAATGATGCACGTTTATTTGGGCGATGGGAGGTAATGTATCCTTATTTGGAACACTAAATAAAACTTTAATTCAGACGAAAAATATACAAACGTGTTTAAATCACTATCGATATTAGTTGTCGGTATCTAACATCAAAGAGAATCACCGTACTTTGTAATGAAATTATGCACGTTTATGTTGGCGATGGGAGGTAATGTCTCCTTATTTGAAACACTAAATCAAACTTAAATTCAGACGGAAAGTATACAAACGTGATTCAATCTCTATTGACATTAGTTGACGGTGTCTAACATCAAAGAGAATCACCGTACTTTGTAATGAAATTATGCACGTTTATTTGGGCGATAAGTGGTAATTTATCCTCATTTGGAACACTAAATAAAACCTAAATTCAGAAGGAAAGTATACAAACGTGTTTCTTTCTCTATCGATATTAGTTGACGGTGTCTAAGATCAAAGAGCCTCACCTTACTTTGTAATGAAATTATGCACGTTTATTTGGGCGATAAGTGGTAATTTATCCTTATTTGGAACACTAAATAAAACTTAAATTTAGACGGAAAGTATCTCTATCGATATTAGTTGTCGGTGTGTAACATAAAAGAGAATCACCGTACTTTGTAATGAAATGATGCACGTTTATGTGGGCGATGGGAGGTAAATTAACTTTATCCATTTTATGATAGATCTGTATCATATTTTGGTTTTTGCGTACTATAAATAATTGGAATCGACTCTAAAACTATTTATATGTTTAAGACAAACATTGATGTGGGGCAGCCATCTTAGAAAATAGCCGCCATGATCTGTATTAAGCATATTTGGTTTCTGCATACTATAAATAATTTGAATAGACTCCTTTACATGACTGTATACTATTGAAAATTACAAACTATTTATATTTTTACGAAAAAGGTAGCTTTTTGTCGACCAAATTGGAAAATAGCCTACATGTTTGATTTTACAGTACCTATGCCACGGGATACATCTAGCATATATGTTTTTTGCATACTGTAAATAATTGGAATCGACTCTAAAATCATTGAAAATTACCAAATATTTGTATTTATATGACAAAAAGCAGCCTTTCTAGCACCCGCCTATACGCCTAGGCTGCTGTTGACCAATCTGTGTAAAATTGCAACATTTGTTCATTCAGGCGTAATAACTGTTTGATATGTATTTGAACGTGATGAGTGATATTATGCATTAGTTGTAGATTCACCCATGCAATGCGACACCACGAGTGGCGTGGCTATGGGAACAGAGAACCCGCTATTGGAAGTCGATCCATCACGATTTACTCCACGCCCGCCGCACACTACACGATCCGACCCGATCCGACGAACGATTCAGTATCTGAACAATACTACATGCATGTAAAACGTGCGCATGGCTTTAGTTCAGATGCTCAGTTGTTAGTCGGAGCGGACTCGGATCGTGTTGTGTGCGGTGCATCTTGCCATTTATCCTGCACCCGACTGATTTTGGAATAATTTTGGAAATGTGTGCGAATAGGGTGGATACATTGCGTGTATTTAGAAGATTAAACCGGATAAATGTGGCATACTAGATTGTTATACAGGCTGCCCCCCCCCCCCCAAAAAAAAAAAAAAAAAAAACGGAACGGGGCACTTCCAAACATATAGTAACAAAACGATTATGTCCATCGGACAGAGTGTCCTTTCTAATGAAAACCGATACCGAAGAATAGTAATTTTGGACGAGTAGTTTTTGTTGTAGGACGTCTTAAGTGAGACTATGTCAGGTTCCCATTTTTGTAATTTTGTACCAAGTCACTACTTGATCAATCGCACTTCCTGCCTGTCATAGCATTGAACAAGTATGCCCATTCTCTCTGCACACAGCTGAATGCACACTAACAATGGGTCGGTTATTGCTCGTTGCTCGATGCTATAACGGGCAGTAATACTTAGTGCGATTTATCAAGCACTGACTTGGTAAAAATTGACAAAAAAGGGAACCTGACATGGTGTCCCTCACAGCGCCCTAAAACAAAAACTACACGACCAAATTGACTGTTCTTGGTATCGTTTTTCACTGGAACATACACCCTATCCGATGGACATAATCATGTTGTGACTATATTTTAGAAAGTGCCCCGTTCCGGTCTTTTTGGGCCACCCTGTATTGTATCAAGAGGAAACACGTTTAGGAAGTAACCAACATACTGAATAGAAAATGGATGAAACCCGTGAAGAAATGAGCACTCGCTGGTCAGTGCATCGCCAATGTACGGAGTGCTCACCAACGATCTTGGCCGCGACCATAAACATTATACATGTATATATATATACGGTTGCAGCGTGCTCTATTTAGCTATTTGGTCATTCCGTATACGTAGTAAATCCGTTACGTCGATTGTCTCCACACATTGTATGCAATACAACGACAAATCAGCACTAAGACAAAAGATTTTGGGAATAATTTCAAAGAATCATGGATGAAAACCATGCCGAACTGAGGACTCGCTGGCACTACTTGGTCTGTGCATCGTTCATCTTATTCATGGAGCTCGGTGTGCTGAAGTCGTACGGAGTGCTCCTCATCAATCTCGTCCGCGATCTCGGGACAGACACCTGGATCATCGGGCTAGCTGTCGGCTTGTCTCACGGGATACCCGCAATATTTGGTAGTGTATGCGTAGTAGTATATCGTAAATGTAAATGCGCGTACGTTTAATTGAAGAGTTTTCTTCCAAAAAGGCGCTATATGCACTTTTCAACTTTCGAGGAAAACAGGTTTCTTTGCCCAACTTTGTACACGTGCTTATTGGAATATGACAATTGAAATTTCTATATTTTGATTTTGAGTGTGTAATTTGTCGTAAAATATGGATTCCTAGATAGCTACGTAGCTTATAAATGCAGATATATCGTTAACCCAATTTTTATGGAAAGTGGATTTAGCTCCGATGGGAACTGAGCTCTTCATATATGGCTCTGTATGTTGCTTTTACAATAGCTTTTTTAATTATTTGAACTGATAACCTGAAATAGATAACTCAAGTGTTTATTAAGAGGATAGTACAGTTTGGGTCAAACTGGATGATAGTGTTTGCCCGAAAGGTAGAAAAACCTACAAACGGCTAAGTTAACATGCAGTTATCACTTAAAATCAGCAGTTCAAACACAAGAGGGCGCTCTCTAAAACATATTGGCCCGAAATCTCATCAGTGGCTCAACTTGAGCCTAGAATAAAAAAGACAAAGTCTACCGGTAACTAGTTAAACCATTTTGCACCTGCAGACATATTGTCCAGTTGGTATTGATCCCTGGAGATACTCTTAATGTTTCCTTTCATTATCATGTCAATACCTTGAGTTCTGATTATCGACATCATAATGATGGGCCCTTTAAAATGCAGTCATAGTATAGTTGGTCATCAGCCAAATTGCGTCCTGGATCATCCTGGACATTGTATTGCAGGTAACCAGTTGTACTATGACTGAATTTCAAAGGGTCCATTGTCCTGGTGCATATAATCAGAACTCAAGGGATTGACTGGATAATGAAAATAAACAATTATAATATATCCGGAGACCAATAGCGACAAGACAATAGGTCTGCAGGTGCAAATTGGTTTAACTGGTCACTGTCAGTCTTCGTCTTTTAAAGCCAGGCTCAAGTTGAGCCACTGATGAGAATTTGGGCGACTGGTTTCAACCATTTTTGGTAAATTTGTTTGAATGTGATGAATTGTTAAAATAACGATTCAATAGAGAGTTCATTAACAACAAATTATTTTCATTTGACTGATAGTTGAAGTAAGTGATGCTGTCTTTGTCGCTGTATTTATTTTGTGTATCCTTCCCTACACATAACCATAAATTATGAGAGTATCAATTTGCACTCAATGCTTGCGTCTGTATTAATTCAGCAATTTGAAAAATGCATAACAGACAAAACAAAAGTATTGGTGCATTTTTTCAGTGGAAACAATTTATCTTTACTATGGATATTGCTATATGCAGTTATTTCATTTTAATAATTTCGATATCCAGGTCTGTTTTATATTCATGTTCGATATACTACATTAATTTTCTGTATTCTGCATTATGTACAAGTTATTATCAAGTTGTGAAAGAAAAGATACTGCTTTTCTTCTATTATAACGAAAAAGGAATATAAAAAACAGAAAACCCCTTATCCTTATGTATTGTATCGTTTTAATTTGTTGTTTTCTTTGTTTCATTATGCTTCGCTTTAATATAATTTTAAAAACTTTCCAAAATAAAATCTAATGTAATTTAAATATTTCCAAATATAAAATTTGATAACTTTTTGAAAATCCTGAACATTTGTATGCGTTTTTGTACATAATTATGTAGTATGTGGGATTTAAATAAATCTCCTCAATTGGTAAAATCACTGATTTAAATCATGCCCATAGACTCATGTGATGTAGAAATTATACGTTTTGTTTCATGCATTTGGCATGGCCAGAATTCATGATTATTATGAATACGAAATCATTAAAAAAAAAAAATCGCTATGTTTATTTAACCATTCCAATTACAACAATTATGTAGTATGCAGGATTAAAATCGTTCGATTAGTAACAAAAATAATCACTTATTTAAATCCTCGCTTTAAAAATCACACAACCGTGATATGAAACGTTATCCAAATACAAAATCAATGAAAGAACCCCAAAATACGTAACAAAATCGAAAACATCTGATTGAAATAAAAGCAAATTTAAACACAAACAAAAACAATTGCAAGGTTGTCCAACCTTATTTGACATTGCTCTAATGCAGTTTAGTATGTTATTCATTCATTCAACATAATCACTAGAATTAACCACAGATACTTTTCAGATTTTTCATATTCTGTTTGAGACCTGCCTGTAAACGGCTTATGCCGAAAGGGTGGGTAGCGTCGCGTCGCGTCGCGTTGACTGGAACGCGACCATTCGTCCAAAGCCTCCCCGGTTTTGCCGAAAGGGTGCGTTGGAAGCACAGATTTTCCATTGACAAAAGAAAACATGCGATTAGGCATATATTATATCAGCCAATTCTTAACATATTTAATTGATTTTGGGTATTTGGACATAATTGTGTATGCTCTTTCGGTAAATGAAGTTCAAATAAAAAAAAATAAATAAACAGATTTGTATGACGTCATATCTTGTGTACTCAATTTGCTCAAGAGTAACCATCGAAACCTTGGAACAGTTCACCTTCGGATTGAATTAATTTGTTTGTAATCGAAACTTGAAATGACACAAACCTGAATGATGGTGGTCAGACCAGTAAGCAGGGAGGGGGGAAGGGGAAGTGGCCGTATACATTTGTTGAAGCCGAGACCAAGTACATTTACAATTTTCGAGGTCTTAAATGTGGTTTCGAGACCCGCTACAAATTGTAAAGAAGGGGTTCAAACCCCCTAAACAGTCATTATTTGGTCAAAATGGGGAGGGGTTTGTTTTTTGGTATTGTTTGTTTCAATGTTTTAATATCAATGAGCTTTTTAATATTGTACTGATTTGCTGAAGAACAGCCATTGGCTAAAGCAGGAGATTGGAGTTAAAATATAATAAGCTCATCTCAAATCGGCTCATGTTGTTGTTTATGTTATTATTGTCCATTCTTTTTTTTTTGCACGTAGCCATTGTCAACGGCCCATTGCTTCGACGTTTTTCGATCAGGCAGCTGATTATGACCGGGAGCGTAGTCGGCTCTCTTGGATTCATTATGTCAGCGCTGTCTCAGACCGTGGTTCACTTTATTGCTGCTTTGATTATTTCAGGTAAGTTTAAATGCACTAAATCGTCCTTATAAGGGGGCGTCTACTGAATTTTATTCGCTCAAATTTATTGTTTGACCGTGCTTAATTCTGTTGTTGTTTTGCTTATTTCGGGCAAGTTTAAACGCACTGTACCCCCTTTTCACGTGACGGGTTAGGCAGGGCGGCGAACATTTATTTAAAATAGTTTTTAATATGTTTGTCATTGTGTCAGCGTTACTTTATGTCAATAACTAAAGGCTGTTCTGTCTCTTTAAAAAGTAATTTATTATAATTAAGTTCCATGTAATGAGGTGTGTTGGCATCTCCTATTCGCTAAATCACGTTTGGGACGATTACAATGGTCATTTGATTGCTGTTGAATATAAACAAAGTTATCTCTGTTTCGTTAACATCTTGTTTAAATCGAGCAAAATTAAATTGCAACTAAGCTTTTCAGATGCATAATTTTGTATTTCACCCTCATACCTTACCATAAGGAACAACAAGGTAAAAGAAAACAAGTGATTTTAGTTCAATTGTGCAAAGATAAGATCACTAAAATAGTTCCATTCTTGTTCTCTGATCTAGGTCTAGGATACACCCTTGTAATCTTCCCGGCTCAGAGCTGTCCTGTCGAGTATTTCCCAAACCACTTTGCAGTCGCGTCGAGCATCATCGTGACCGGAGGCGGTGTCGGGATGATGACTCTCCCGATCCTTACGGAGTGGTTTGTCAAGGCCTACGGCTGGCGCGGGGCGGTCGCACTCATAGGAGCGCTGAGCCTTCACACTGTTGTTTGCGGTGCGCTGATGAAGCCGATCAAGGGCGACTCTAATGTGAAGGAGGCAGATCACATCGTAGAAGGTGAAACGAAATCGTTACTTTTCGGTGCTCAGTTGAAACCAATCGAAGCTCACCGCCACAGAATGAAAGCAGATCACATCGACGATTATGAAACAGGAGCTTCACCCCGCGGTGCCAAGTTGACGCCACCCGAAACCGAAGCTTCTCCAAACAATGATATGTCAAGTGTATATCCAATCAGGGATTGTGAAGCAGAATCTCTCATGTGCGGTGCGGACATGCAGCCGGTCAATGACACTTCTTCTGCAGACTCTAATGAACCAAGATATAGTGACAGCCCATCGAGTTCCTACATTGATATCCAAGATGCAGAACTTGATCCCCCTCGGGACGCTACGATGGATGGGGAGAGCAGCGAGAGAGCACCCACACCAGTGTGCGCCTGCAACAGTCCAAGAGAGACAATCCGAACTGTCCTTGATTCCGTTTCCCACGCTTTTGATTTCCGACTCCTCTTGGATTATCCTCGTATGAACTCGGTCCTGCTGACTTTCCTACTGTTCGCAATCACTTACAACGGCTGGATCGTGTTTCTCATACCAAATGGCATTGCGAAAGGATACACTCCTTCTCAGGCCGTGTTTCTGGCAACGAGTGGCGGCTTTGCGAACATCCTTGGTCGACTTTTCTGTGGTCTATTCTCCTCCAAGCAGCTCATCCCAGATGAGATACTGTGGTGTCTTGTGACAACCGCTGAAGCTGTGGCGTTCTTCGCCAACAACGTGGCGTATACCTTCGCGATGCTCACGTTGCTCTCCGTGGTTAACGGGTTCTGTTGCGGAGCCCGGACTGTAATGATGACCTTGCTACCGAAGAGTAGCGTCCCTGCAGAGCAGGTCATTGCAGCCATGTCATTTGTCTTCCTAATCGTCGGAATAGCAGATCCCGCTGGAGGCTTTTTATTGGGTATGACTATATTCTAGGTTTCTGAACTCATATTTCATCCTGTGCGTATCCTTTATATTCGTTAACTTAATATTTTTTTAGTTTTCAACAGTTATCGACGCCCTGTGCTAAACGCGGAGGGTATTGCACCCTAGCTCTGCGCGAGATAACGTACAAAACTAAGACCATGATCTGGGGCGGTATTCTGAAAGCAAATTAACACTCAATCAGCGTTCAATCAGCGTTTTCGTATTCTGAAAGCCAAATTAACTTCTCAATCATTTACCTTCCATGGTAACAAGTGTTTAGCGGGAAATCATTACGCGCAGTTGTGTAATCTGCGCGCATCTTATTACGCGCATTTTGATTGAAAATTGGTATTCTGAAAGCTTAATTAGCGGTCATTTAAGTCGAGCTATAGACCTCTCATAAGTCATAGCTAGCACCCGGAGGGAGAAAATTTGAACCACGAACTCGCATCCCAGCATGGCTGGGGTTTTCTCGCACATAATGACGCATTTCGTAATCGCTATCACAGAGATAGGATATTTCATTAGACAACATTAATTCACATTATTAAAAAGTATATTAATCATATACGTTTCCGCATAATATAGTAGCACTTTGAAATAGATCATCAGTACTTTTGAACAGGCATACTGATGGTGAATAATCTTCTTTTCATTAAAATGCATCAGTGTGTATGCCTAAATTGCACAACAGGTTTTCCTTCACATTATTCAAGCAATTATACAGACATATTTGTGATTATGTCAGATATTATGTGATTACAGCAATAATAACAACATAAGTATTTTATTCTATAAAAGAAAGTAAACGATGATAAGTATTGTATACATTATTTGCTTCTAGGGATAACTAAATCATCATAACTTTTTATTTGTTGTTATACACGTTGCATCTATAAGATGGACTTTTAATTCACACAATCAGACATTGATATTGGAGGCATTTGAATGATATAAATATCAAAAAACAATATTCACTTCAGTTTTTATTAAATTTATCCTTTATAAAACAGCGTAAATTTAAAATCTGATGATTTCATCATCATGGCCTAGGGTACAGGGTTTCATAAACTGAAGCTGTAACCACTTATTTTAGAGGAAAACAAAGACATTTTGTTGAAGGATGTATCCAAATGAATTAAGTTTAATTTCAGTAACAGAAACATGCAAATGTTCATCACTAAATAGTTACCAACATGTCGATTTATTTCATAAAATAAAATAATGATTTGTTATTAATAACTTTTCATCCTAGAGGGCCGAGGTATTAAAGATATTGACTTACAGAAAATTTCTCGTTGAATAAGATAACATAGCTACAAATTACACAATATTTACAAAGTAATATTATATGACCTATAAAGATACTGGTGTGCGATTGGTCAAAATGCTGTCACGTGACCATCGCTACAAGGATGAGAAGCGTTATATTGACCGGTAAATTACGTCACCGGTCAATATAACGGCGTTATATTGACCGGTGACGTAATTTACGTCACAATGGGTGTGTGAAGATGAACAATGTGCGCGTATTAGCATCCTGGCACGCGCAGTGTTGTTAAGCTTTCTACGGAGATTGCGCGATCCGAAAGTAAATTTGAAAGGAAGCTCGAATAAAGAAGCATTTTGCGCAGCATTTCGATAATAACACGTCTGTTGTACTGGAAGGATTTCGATTTAATCTAATGATTTTCCCTTGTCCATAATTTTATTTCAACACCAAATTTATATTTATCTTGATTTGTATCTATATAGGTCATCATAATATAACAGATATTGACTTTTTCCTTCGGGAACCATATAACATTTCATTTCCCTTGGGGGAGTTATATTTTTGTCTCGGAATACTATATTTTTCCTCAGCGCTACGCGCTTCGGAAAAATATAATGTCCCTCGACACAAATATAACTTCCCTCGAGGATCTCAAATGTTATATTGCCCCTCAAGACAGTCAATATCTGTATAATATTTCTTCCAATCAAAGGTGTGACTATGCAAGCATTAGCTGATATAGTTACACATTATTTCACAGTGAAAACAAATATGGAGTGATTTTCAACGCTAGAGATGAGAGCAGAGGGCCATACCAAGAAGGAGGTCACCACATGCGCGTTAGTGCGCGTACAAATCTTGTAACCGTCTATTTGATTGGATGGAATATTAATGAGGTGGGGGGAGCTTAAGATAGTCGCGTAGAAGTTAATTGAACGCTGATTGAGCTTTCAGAATACCGATTTGCCACGCATTCAGCGTGCAATTAAATCATGGACTTAAGTGCATTTTAAAATGGAAAGTTAAATGATCTTTTAGAATCCCCCCCCCCCCCCCCCCCCCTGTAGGACAGATTCGTATACATCGTACGATTTTTGTTATGGAGCAATCGAAGATGAATGTGCACGATTTGTGAATATCTCCCTCTGCTGGCTTAAGTTGGTGGCAAAATAAACCGAATACAAATGTCAATAAACTCGACTACCCTTCACAATTTGCGTTAGTGTTAAAGTAGGGCGACCATTGTATGATAAAACGCTGCTATAAGTTATGTTATAAATGCTATAAGGATGACACGAATCCTCATGAATCCAGGGGGTGTATTCTGAAAATCGTCTTATAAGTCCATAAAATAATACACCGCTAAACTTGTCATATATCAGTATTCTGAAAATCGTCTTAAGGGCATCATATCTATCCCTGACCATGCTCATTAGTGCTGAGTTAACCAATCAAAATTGTTGTTACAAAATGTTAATAATGCCCCCTCAGCCAATCAAGGTGGGTTAAATTGCGTATGCGTCGCATTTTCTTTAAATGCGCGCATTTAACTAGCTTCGCGCACACAGGATTTTCAATCAAAGTTCAAGAAATTTATTTATTTTGGTCAAAGAGATTTTCTGTAAGAATGGGATTTTCATATGGTTAGATTTTCAATGGAATTTTCTCCCCCCCCCCCCCCCCCCCACTCTTATTTTCTAAATTTGTCAATGGTAAACACATCTATACACACAACAAACACAGTGAACTCAAATAAATTTCAAATAAATATTTTTAAATATTTTTAAACAAGATATAACAAAAGGAAAATACTGCCCCATAGCTGTCTCGGCATATGAGTAGAATTTATGATAATTTCATGAAAAGAGAGTTTTCAGAATACACATTTTCCATCTCTGCTTGCGCGAACGCGCTTATCAATAATGCGTGGCAAGGCGCGCCAGCTAATAGAGGTTAACAAACTTTCAGAGATAATACAAAAGATATGAGAGTTTTCAGAATACCGGTTTTGTCATAAGCCTAAGATAATACGATATTAGGGAAAAGACGATTTTCAGATTGCACCCCCAGGCTTATCACTATGAAGTTATGATCATCAGTTTGACATACTTATTAAAATTAGTTCTGATATTATTTCTACAACATGTCCCATAGTTAATTACAACAGGACTTTCTGCAACGATAACTTTAAAGATAGTACTGTAGTAGATCAAACAGAATGATATTTCAGGGTATGACACCAGAACTTATACCTAAATCTTGCAGAAAACCGGATTAAATCTGCTTCAGTGGTCGTGGATAATGAGGATCTTTTGCCAATCATGTCAGATATCCCCCTTCCCTCCAGGTTTTGTACATAAGGAGACGCGTTGCCCAATGTGTTCACGCGTTATGAACAAAAAAGGACAAATGCCATGATTGACAAAAAATTCTCATTCTTCATTGACCACTGAAGCAAATAGAATAGGGTTTTCTGTAAGATGTAGATAATAAGTTACAGTTTCATAGTACATGCACCAGAAATATCATTCGGATTAATATACTTTATTTATTGTTATTGTTGCAGAGTCTCATTGTAATTAATTATGGGACATGATGTAAATAATAATTTGGTATTATTAGTAGCGATAATAGTGTTATTAGTAGCAGTAGCTGTAACAAAAGCATTATTGATATTAATATTATTACATGTATCGTTTTTATCATTATATGCAGTAGTAATATGAGTAGCAGTAGTAGTAGTAGTAGTAGTATTAGTAGTAGTAGTAGTAGTATTAGTAGTAGTAGAAGAAGTAGTAGTAGTAGTAGTAGTAGTAGTAGTAGTAGTAGTAGTAGTAGTAGTAGTAGTAGTAGTAGTAGAAGTAGTAGTAGTAGTGGTAGTAGTAGTAGTTGTATAAGTAGTAAAATTAATATTTGCAGTATACTAGTAGTAGTTGTAGCAGTAGTAATAGGAGTAGTAGTAGTAGTAGTAGTAGTAGTAGTAGTAGTGGTAGTAGTAGTAGTAGTAGTAGTAGTAGTAGTAGTAGTAGTAGTAAGAGTAGTAGTAGGAGTGGGCTATAAATGGGTCTTTTCTCGTTTTATTTTCGGGAGAGTTTTTTTGTATTCCATCTCAACATGAAATGACAATATTTTTTCCCTGTGGTCCAAGAAAAAAGTGTGCAGGGCCAAAATCCAAGATGGCCGCCGTTTTTCCTTAAAAATCATATTTTGGGCCATATGTTTGTCATTAATCATATGGGTCTCTTTATTTGTTTTTCGTATCTTAACCTATGTTTTAGGGATTAAGTGATCTATTTATACAGTTAAAAATACGGTCAAGTATTCAGATATTGTGTTAAGGGCAGTCTTGGAGGTCTCGAGGCCGGCCTTGGCCTCGATGCCGGCCTCGAGGCCGATTTTTCAGTCTCGGCCTCGGCCTTGGCCTCGTAATGCCGTGACTCGGACTCGTCCTCGGCCTCGTAGCATGCGGCCTCGATGACTCGAGTCGAGGCCGGTTCGAGGCCGGAAGATTTCATAGAATCTTGTGAATTTAAGATTCAACATCTATTCACTATTTTGAAATATTTTCCAATAATATTTCATAAAAAATGTAAATCCTACGATTGATTATTAACCCTCCCAGTACAGTCAAGGGCTGATTCAATCTCTTGCGTGCTTACTGAGCCAGGTCATGAGATGCGCTAAGTCACATGTGTCACAGTGTAATTGCTATCGTCATGCAGTATTTTCAGTATGATTTTTGTGTGATTTGAAGATCTGTGAGTTTGGAAGTTCTCTGAACCAAAAACGATCGTTTCAACGGAGGGCGAGGAGTAATTTATTAACCCAGAATCGGCATTTATCGAGATTTTGTTGGTAACTGATTATTATTATATTGATAACGAACGTGAATACCAATCATACACGGACAAAGAAATAAAATTGAATGATATTGTTATTGTATGATATTTCCGGGAGATTCTTATACAGCTAGCTACGCATTAGGCTAAGATGACGCCAGGCCGACCAGCCAGGCGCTTGATGCAGTGTATTCCCGGTGGGTGTAGATCGGAGCTTGAAGTAACACCCAAATTATTGTTATCAGTTTGTGCTTTTCTCAGTAAATTCCATAAGAGCACAATAAAACAATAACAAATAATTGACTGGGAGTGTGATTACTGATAAATATTTTTCTGTCTGCAGACTACTATGATCATTCACAATTATTTTGTTATTCCCACTCAAACTTCGAGTTTGAGTTCGAAGCCGTGGTCGTGGAAAATATTTGTTGGTGACAAATGGAATGCCGGTGTCTTTGCCTTTCGTACCATAGCAATTATTGCATGTGGTTGTCCTGTTTGTATCGCTTGCAAATTACAATGAATGAACGAACTTTTAAATTTAGATAACCCAAAATAAATTAAATGCAAACATAAGCGTTTACTCTTGGCAGCAGTTTGGAATTTGCTGGAGAAGTTTCACAGAATTGAAGCCGGCGAAGTCATTGAAATAAAAATCATATAATTGTATACTTTAGACGTAGACTGCTACGTGTATCATTATTATTGCATTCTGAAGCAAAGCCCAACTAATCCTTCACTTTACTTTTATATCCGCCTTCTCCAGGCCTTTGCTTCGACCTGACTGGATCCTACGACACTTCCTTCACCGTATGCGGCATCGTAGATGTGGCTGCAGTCATAGTGCTGCTCATACCCTGGATTTACTCCGTGTATGCAAGACGACAGCGAGAGCGAGATTACATTTCAGTTGACAATCAGCAGTAACGTTAATCCGTTCCTTAAGAGATGCTGAAATCTCCTCAGACTCTACACAACCCACCAACAACCAGCCCACAACCCACAAGCCACAAGCCACAACCCACAACCCATAACCCACCAGGATCCCTTTTAGTAAATTCTCATTCGTGGGTTTGTAGAAGGCAGTTCGAGTATTTGTGTAGCCGGTCAACAGTAACATTACGTTCCAGTTCCGAATTTTCATGAACAATTAGCAAGTTTTTAACTGTCGATTCATCAACAATAACATTATACATGTACATGTATTTGCTGTCCGTTCTGGTATTTATGGACAATAACATTAATCCATATGGTCAGGCAATAATCCCCCTAATCACTGTCATGGGCGTAGGAGAGTACGCCCCCACCCCCTTGAATTTCGAAAACTCTCATATTCGGACAAACGGCACCAAACATTTGTGCAAAAGCATGTCATATTTAGGCAAAATTATATCGTATTTGGACAAGCTCAAATTATATTAGGGCAAAATCATGTCATATTTAAAAAAGGTCATACAAATTAAATCATTTTCAGGGGGTAAAATTGTGACAACCTTAAAGCCCGAGTCCAGTTTCGGGAAAGTAGCCAAATACATCTATATTGATCACTATTGTTGAATATGTATTAAAATAGGGCTTGTGTGGTAAAATCCGGACCTTATTACAGAAATATGGAAATAAATCAATATTTCTCATACACGTAGCGTATGGGCGATTCCTCATTAGCGATATCTGCGCCGCCGGCATAGATATATAATTGTGCAAATATATCAATAAGTAGGCGGTTTCTTGGCTAGATTTTCATATTATTGGTAATCAGAGCTTCCATTTCATGTGTTTGACATGGGGGCGTTTCCAAAACTGGCCTTTACCTTTAAGTCTTCTTTCTTTTGCTTCTCAGGTGAAAATGGGGAAGAAAGTTTTCGGGACAAAAACGTAAGGCCCCCTGAACCAAAAAATTAGCTCCTACGCCCAGAATCACTGTACTGATGTGATAAATCATAGTCAATAACATTTTCATCTGCTTTGAAGCAAACATGAAGTGGATTAGCTTCTGTCTGATAATCAAACTTAACGCGACAAGAAATGACAGGTGTTAAGTTACGTTACTCTAACTCCGGAACCAAGAATTTAGCCCGCTTACCGGCCGGGAGGAAAATTGAAAATTATATTAGGGAGGATTAAGGGGGATTTGATTTGGTGCGCTCGCTAGTGATAACATAATTCGCTTTACAGTCTGAACAATAGACTAGCATTGCAAAGTTCAATTAGACTATGGATAACAATTTAGTGGCTTATCAGCCGATCCCCCTCAACTAGAGATGTATGTTTTGGAAACTCGTTCCTGCCATGGTTGGAGGTTTATATTTAATTTGATACCGCCTCCTGCCTCGCTGGGATGGTATTGACTTTTATTTAGAAATTATATTTTTGTTTTTTATTGAACCTCGTTTTGCCTGGATACTGATTTGGGCAAAACATGTATGTTTGATAAATATGGCCGGTATAGCGTGGAAAACTATTGGAGAAGTTTGGGAGATTTTTGTAGATTCATTCGTTCATGGTTGTTTGTTCGGAAAGCATGTCGATCTATGTTGGTTAGAGAAAAAATATCTACAATGGACTTCGATTGCTGAATGTTAGTTTTCAATTGGAGTTTCAGTGACAGTAAATACTATTCTTCTTTGAATTGGATGCAACTTTATAATAGTCGTATGCTTACTTCGACGATAATGGTTCGCGTGTGACGGGATTTGTTTCAATTACGCTTGGAGGGAGGTTGATCACGGTTTCATACACATATTGCATATTATATACATTTTTGGACTTTGACTATAGCTAGTACAACCCGAGTTGTGTGATAACAGTTTATATTATTGCCAGATCATAGCGGCAATTTCGTCGGTCTTTCTGGCCCCGTAAAACATTATTTCGTCTCCCCTACGCGCTACAAGATGCCAAAGGCCAAGCAGAAGACGAGCTCGAGAGGAGGTGCGCCGGCTAGCGCCACAACGTCGTCTCGGTCAGCCTCTCGACGTCCTACTCGACCACGGCGACAGAATGTCGATACGTCAGAGTTGCCCGCTGGACTGGATCCTGGACCAACGGCCATAGATACAGAGCCAGTCAATCCCGGTGAGTTGTCATGGCCTATTATACCTTCCAATATCAATATTGAGCATGATAGGGGGGTACCTCCCCCTTCCTTCCCATTATTGTCGGCGGACACGACCCCGTCTGCAGCTGCCCATGTAGATACCACACTTTGTGGCGTAGGAGGCGAGGCGGGTGGCCATTACACACCAGCAATGAGCTGCGTGTGCGATGAGTTAGGGGCGGATGTAGCTGGGAATATTAAGGAGAAAATTTGGCAGGGGGAATATGTTGAGCTGGGGATGCTGGTCAGGAAAGATGCTTGGCAGAATTGCATAATTCACATTTTTAGTTTTATACTGACTTGGCGGGCAGCGTAGGTTTTGGCACATACTTTGCAGGCAAGTGGGCGCAGGGGCGATGGCCAGATACGGTGTTGGCCCAAAAGTATTCAATCGCCCTATTGGAGCTATTTCCAATAGTCGTAGGCCTGCAAATATTATAATTTAAAGGTTGCAGGATGGCATTGATCGCCACATGCTGTGGGAGGATTATGAGTAATGAATGATTAATTAATGTTAAGTGTATAATGCACTTTCAATTGATTTTTTATTTCGTTGAATAATTTGGCGTTATTGTTCAATATAAATTGGTTTTCTTCCTTGATTTAAGAAGTTGTTTTAAGTTTGAGGACAAACTCAAATTTAGCAGGGGAGATTGTGAGGGAACCAATTTCTATTATATGCATATTGTATGTTAAATGTATTTCTTTTCCCTTTAATGTTAGTCTAGATTGTCTCTTTCTCTTGTGTTGAGAATAATCTTACATTTATTTTCACTTACTTGTTTTGGGAACACATACGTATTTGTTTTATATACTAAGAGTGGAATGTGATATAAACATACTGGAGGTCAGGCTTTTATCTCGGTAGGTCGGGTCGGTTGCCTAACGATGGTGATATTGTTTATATTTCAGTTTTGGGGCAGGGAACTAGAGGAGGCTAACCCATTCAGGGTTGCCCCTGAATTAGTCAGACTGTTGGCTATGGAGGATACTTGCTATACTAGAGTTAAATCACTTTGAATGGGTTAACACAGGAAAAAGAGGAGAATGTGCATATCGATGCATATACTTTCTCTTTTGGCTTGGGTGTGTCAGAAAGCAAACTGACGTTATAAAGTGAACATCGTTAGTAGCAAGAACTGAGGTGATAATGTTGTGTGATATGTCCAGCCTAGGGTTGTTTTTGAATTTTATTTTATTGTAGTATTTAAATTTTGTTGGGTCTTATCTAGGGAATTTAGTAATTTATTTAGTATTCACATGTGATTATGTATGTAATGATAAACACCGTCAGTAACCCAGTTTACCATCAAATACTACCCTCCCACCCCACCCCACCCCATCATTCTATGGATCAGACGCTTGCCTTGGTTTCGTTTTTTGTTTATGTGTCGTTGCAGGTAATATCGCTCGGTCTGGATTGAGGGCTCGAGGGATTCGCGTGTCTGCTCGGGGGATTGTGTCCGGCGGCTCGGACCTGGACACTTAGCGAACACGTGAGACGATTACTGTCTCACACCGAACTCGCATGGTTCATACCAGTACAATCCAGTGAGAGTCGCATGGTTTATACCAGTACAATCCATAATATTTGGCCCGCTTCAGACGCCAATTTGGCTTGAGTTATTCGATTGGTAGCCATTATAAACTGGTAATTAATTTCCTGACGTGCAGGTGGCAACGGACTATCAGGTAGTAACACTTTTGTTTTGTGGCGGCGGAATGGCGGTCTCGCCTTTCCGTTTGGCGAAATTGGCATTTTTTGCCACAACACAAATTATGTTTTTGTTAATTTTAAAATAATACACGCACGAAATTGTTATTTCGTTAAGCTTTTGTGCCACTTGAGAATAAGGGGTTTAATTGAAATTATGATTGATATATAATACGCATGCAATCCCGCTCCTCTCAAATGTTGTTCATTAATGTTTTGTTGGCTATACGCTCGTCTGCCAAGGTCATGTGTCCAGCCAGCGATTGACCTTGCACCCTAACCCCCTTTTTTGCGACGTATACGCCTATTCTGTTATAATTCATGTTCGTTGAATTATTTTGCAGTACATATGTTGCTGGTTGGAGCACATGTATTCACTTTTTATTTTCCCGCCTTTGCGTGGAGGATTATGAGAGTTAAGAGCGGCCAGTGTCATGCTAGAAATATTTTAGTTTATAAATTGATGATGGCCCGGGCCCCCCGTTTTCTCAGGTGGTAGCTCTTAATAAACACTTGATAATTCATGTAAATAATTTAAGTGTTCTAATTACAATCATACTTTATTTGACTTAATATGTTAAACGATAATAAGTGCGTGATGTAATTGTACTTTTGTTTCAATTTATTGTTGAAATTTCGGACATGCTTTTCGAAATTAAAACCATGGAATACCGCAAATTTGGTTGTTTGTTGTAGTTTATTCGTTGTCTGGATTAGAGTAATCAAACTTAACGCGACAAGAAATGACAGGTGTTAAGTTACGTTACTCTAACTCCAGAACCAAGAATTTAGCCCGCTTACCGGCCGGGAGGAAAATTGAAAATTATATTAGGGAGGATTAAGGGGGATTTGATTTGGTGCGCTCGCTAGTGATAACATAATTCGCTTTACAGTCTGAACAATAGACTAGCATTGCAAAGTTCAATTAGACTATGGATAACAATTTAGTGGCTTATCAGCCGATCCCCCTCAACTTGAGATGTATGTTTTGGAAACTCGTTCCTGCCATGGTTGGAGGTTTATATTTAATTTGATACCGCCTCCTGCCTCGCTGGGATGGTATTGACTTTTATTTAGAAATTATATTTTTGTTTTTTATTGAACCTCGTTTTGCCTGGATACTGATTTGGGCAAAACATGTATGTTTGATAAATATGGCCGGTATAGCGTGGAAAACTATTGGAGAAGTTTGGGAGATTTTTGTAGATTCATTCGTTCATGGTTGTTTGTTCGGAAAGCATGTCGATCTATGTTGGTTAGAGAAAAAATATCCACCACCATCCCCAACCACCACACACTATGGGGTGATGAGATAATTTGTTGGATTTATATTGCCTGAAGCTTGCTTGATCGCACGCCGCGCGTGGGTCGCAGGGGAATTTTGGTCCTTTTTCTTTCACCTTACATTATTTGGAATAAAACAATATTCTTTTCTTTAACAAGGTGTTTTTGGAATAGGGTTTTTCGCCCCTGCCAGGCGAAATTGGCATTTTTTGCCACAACACAAATTATGTTTTTGTTAATTTTAAAATAATACACGCACGAAATTGTTATTTCGTTAAGCTTTTGTGCCACTTGAGAATAAGGGGTTTAATTGAAATTATGATTGATATATAATACGCATGCAATCCCGCTCCTCTCAAATGTTGTTCATTAATGTTTTGTTGGCTATACGCTCGTCTGCCAAGGTCATGTGTCCAGCCAGCGATTGACCTTGCACCCTAACCCCCTTTTTTGCGACGTATACGCCTAGTCTGTTATAATTCATGTTCGTTGAATTATTTTGCAGTACATATGTTGCTGGTTGGAGCACATGTATTCACTTTTTATTTTCCCGCCTTTGCGTGGAGGATTATGAGAGTTTAAGAGCGGCCAGTGTCATGCTAGAAATATTTTAGTTTATAAATTGATGATGGCCCGGGCCCCCCGTTTTCTCAGGTGGTAGCTCTTAATAAACACTTGATAATTCATGTAAATAATTTAAGTGTTCTAATTACAATCATACTTTATTTGACTTAATATGTTAAACGATAATAAGTGCGTGATGTAATTGTACTTTTGTTTCAATTTATTGTTGAAATTTCGGACATGCTTTTCGAAATTAAAACCATGGAATACCGCAAATTTGGTTGTTTGTTGTAGTTTATTCGTTGTCTGGATTAGAGTAATAATGTAAATGGATGGTAAAGAGACTGGTTTAGAGGGCACTATATGAACAACTCTTTTGCTAGGTAGAGGAACACCAAGACTTGTGTTCCCGCTAATGAATAATTAAAATTCCTGGTTCCGTTTCACGACGGTAGAAAACGTGACGGGTTTTCATTTCGCCAGAGCGGGATGGGTTCGTAAATATATCGGTTGATTTCAAGGGATCTAGTAACATTGCCCAAATTCACAGATTTCTAATGGTTCGTTCATAGCTTGTTGTATTCGTATTACTAATACGAATACAACGAGCTATGAAGTATTACCAATAGAAGCATGCAGCACGTTTAGATTTTTACTGGATTTGTAATTATCCACTGGAAAGTTATAACTGTGTACAACTTCACGGCAATCAGTTAGCAAATATTACTCTGCATTTTACGCTCATTACTCGGCCATAATATAACATCCACACATTACCCAGTGGATTACAATACACATTTTATCGACCATTCAACACTTTTTATCATGCACATGTCAACAAAAATACTAGATCCCTTTATAAATGTGCATATAATGTGCAGTAATGATTACAGTGTGTATGTTTAATGTCCCTTTTTAAAATTCACTCTTGCACTTTTATTGAAATTTTGCTTCCTATAATTATCATGAAACTTGAATTGTGTCTCATCTAATTATCATGAAACTTGAATTGTGTCTCATCTAATTATCATGAAACTTGAATTGTGTCTCATCTAATTATCATGAAACTTGAATTGTGTCTCATCTAATACGTTTTAGTTGTTTTTGTTTTGTTTTTGTACATTGTGAAGATATCTAACAATGTTACATGGGACACGCGGATACAATTTTAGAGTAGTTTATCGAGGGCAAGAGCTCAACACCCGAGCAAGAGCTTTGCGTTTGGTCTCGTCATCCGGTGGAAAATTGACAAATCATTCGGTAACGCCACGGACTATATTATCGAGAGTTGTATATCCTTGGTACAAAGTCGCCATATAGTTTCAAAATAGCCCATCGCTATGGGAAAGCTTAGTAGGAAATTAATACATTGTGCACAGGGCATCGCTTCTTAATTATAGGCCTGACGAGAGGGGCATACAAGATAGAGGCAGCATTCATGAGTATACATCCCCCAAACATGTAAAGTGCATAATTTATGCCAATTGGTCTACGCCCATTACGTATTTGTTTTTAATATAACAAAATATAATTAAATTTGAAAAGAAAAACCTCTCGAAATGCATATTTTTCATTCATTCCCCGTTCATTTCATCAGATGCCTTCGGCAATACTTTTGCCTTGTTTGTTGTTGACTTCTTTTAAACTACAACTTCTTTGCCATTTCTCAATCCTCTATAATGATAATTCGTTTCGTCCGATGCCACCTGCAATACTTTGATTTGTTTGTTCTTGCTTGTTGTTTGATAGTGACGGTTCAGACCGAGGAGTCACTAACGATTTATCTCCACTGTACTTAATAATATTATTGATTATATACTTAAAGGGACTTAGTAACATTGTCCAAATCCTCAAAATCCAATCGAAATCCTAGCGGCTCCCTCATATACCTTGTTGTATTCTTATTAACAAAAAAAGCATGGGACAGGTTTCGGTTTTTCAAATTTCCCTTTCGTTAAAAAGATATTTACGATTGAAGTGTTCAGATGTCAAATTATCGATTGGATTTTCAGAGCCGTGTACAAAGTGAGTGCAATGAGTTAGTGAATGTCACTTTGCATTTTTGCTCATTACTCGGCCATATAAAGTCCATTTAACTTGAAATTTTGACACAAGACCCAGTGGACATATCAGAATGATAACAACAATATTCATTGTATCAACCACTCATCGCTTTTTGCACATGTCAACAAAGTTACTAGATCCCTTTAAATTGCTACTACACCTATTATTGAGATATTCTCTGTACAGTTCTATTTAATTTTAGTTACACCTTTTCTGTATGATATTTGATGTTTTACT
Organism: Echinarachnius parma; assembly: GCA_037951105.1. Lineage (NCBI taxonomy): Eukaryota > Metazoa > Echinodermata > Echinoidea > Clypeasteroida > Echinarachniidae > Echinarachnius > Echinarachnius parma. The sequence goes on from JBAMJV010012190.1 coordinate 46,671, forward strand.
GCCCTGCGCTGGCAATTATATGCCAGTGTCCTGGGTTGTGTTCTCCTTTTTACCTAATAGAATTTGCCTAATAATATAATGATGTTAAACAAAATATCTAAAAGATTATTAAAACTCATCCAGTAGTCATATGATCGATACAGCCAATGACATTTGAATAAAATACACTCAATATCAGCTGTCTTGTCTTATATAGGCATAAACAAGATGCTTGCGGGAATGGGAAAACGTGCAAAAGAAGCAAAACTTGTAACACCATCAAGGTCGCCATAATAATGAATAACCAAGTGTTTACACTTTGTGTATTGCCCCCCCCCCCCCCACCCTTCATAGTCATAACGTTTAAATGAGACATTACAATGAGAAAACACAGTCATTAAGAATCATCATCCCTGATATGATATCTCCGGCACGTCCGGATGATGTTTGTAGATTTTTCTTATTTTTTCTGTCAACGATTTATTTTGCTAAACAGGATATGGACCGGGGACAAAACGAAATTATCTTTTAGAGATTCTCTTAATTTCATCGACTGCATGGGCATGAACTCAACCGCAATTATATGCTGCCAGGGGCTATAGCTTCCTATGTCTTCCCGTCGCATGTAATCTATTAAAGGGATCTGGTAATTTTGTTGACATGTGCAAAAAGCGATGAGTGATTGATACAATGTATATTGTTGTTATCTGATATGTCCACTGGGTTTTGTGTGAAAATTTCAAATTAAATGGACTTTTTTATGGCCGAGTAATGAGCAAAAAAGCAAAGTGACATTCAGTAACTCATTGCACTCACTTTGTACACGGTTCTGACGATCCATTGGATAAGTTGACATCTGAACACTTCAATCGTAAATATATTTTTAACGAAAGGGAAATTTGAAAAACCGAAACCGGTCCCATGCTTTTTGTGTTGATAAGAATACAACAAGGTATGGGGGAACCGCTAGAATTTCAATTGGATTTTGAGGATTTGGACAATGTTACTAAGTCCCTTTAAACGCCTAATGTCTCACAATATTTCACAGTGCACTAGTTTCAACCATAAACAGATAGAAGGTGGAACAAGATAATTATTTGGTTGAAAATAATGCGAGGAAATTGTAATCAGTATTCGCCTTAAGCTCTGCATGGGAATCGTACATAAAACTCCTCGTAATAAATTTCTTTTAAAAAATTCATATTTTATATATTGAGTGGACCAACTTGTTTACTATATGCCTTTTTTGTATATATATCGACCCATGATTTTATTCTCGATGTCTAGGAAATCGAACGAAAAGTAGTGTGGTTACATTTATGATTAGTTTTCTAGAATTGACGGTGAAGAACGCAAATTAAATACCATCTGTTGTATAACACATCCTTCATGAAATCATGACCAAAATCATTTCGATGGGCCTATATTTTATTATACTTTATTATATTATTTGTATTAGTTTGTGTTTTCCGTACATATCAGATTTATACAAAAATACACATTAGCAACCAGTCATCACTTTTTGCACATGTCAACATGTATTCCTATCTTTGGCCGTTATCCTGTTGTTGTAATTTTAAAAATGATGATATTGTAATATTTACTTACAATGTATTTTCTTTAGGCTGTGTTTATAATGTAGATGTGCTCAGTTCGATATTGTCAAAATGAGTATTTGAACAGCAAAAACAAAATAAGGTTGGGGGAACCCAAACTAACATTGTAATATTCATTTGAGTATATTTATTCTCTTAATTGTATGCATTATAATTTGCAATAAAATGCATATAAATACGTGTATACACATGTACTTATTTAATCATTATTGTAACAACTAATATCATCATATTATATAAAAGATGATATAAGCGACATAGATTTAGCTGATCTGCTGATGGTTCATGGCTATAAAACTTATGTTCGTATCACGTATCGCACATAAAAGATAAGAGTTGAGCTGCCACAAGGGGCAAACTAGCAATGTAACTGAAGCTGTCTTCTGGTGATATGTCATATGATACCATGTTCATGATGTACTAGAAATTGCAGCTGAGTAAAGGCTTGACAAGTTAATAAATTGGACAGGGACATCAAAGTTAAATTATAGGATTGTATTCCAACGGATTCATTGTTAAATGAATGCGTCGCGGATTTGATCCGGCTGCGGCGTCAGTCCGGGCAGTGCAATTTAGGGGGATTGCTGCTAGCTGCAATTGTCATAGTTTTAGCCACCAAATTTAATCAAAGCCACTATATTATCTAACTATAGCCACCAAATATATTAACCATAGCCACCAGATCCAACCATAGCCACCAAATAGCCACCGTAGCCACCGTATAATAGCTGTTCTGAAGGAAAACAAAAGAAAAATAGTTTTGTTTTGCTTCGAACGGTGATTACGTAAATGGATATCTCCATAGCAAGAGATTGAAGGGTAAAGAGAGAGCGATAGAGAGGGGGGAAATAATGAGACAAGCAAATTGTTAAATGAATGCGTCGCGGATTTGATCCGGCTGCGGCGTCAGTCCGGGCAGTCGCATGGGCGTAGATACGTATACCCCCGTCACACATAGCTACGCTCTCGCGCCGATCTCGCGCCGCTCCTAATCCCCATTCATAAAATTGGAAGCGTGTGGAGGACGTGGGGAGAGCGTGTGGAGGTCGTGTGGAGAGCGGCGTTCATTGTTCGCTATTGTTTAGATCGTACACTTTTCTTGGCCGCTCTCGCGGTGCTCGTGCTGCGTCCAAGTTAAATTAGCAAATTGGCAACGCAGTGGGCAATGAATGGGAAGATTATCACACATGCGTCAATAGATATCCTTCCATGAATGCACAGTCAATAGCTCGATGAACAAAAGAGCAGGACGTAGGAGCTCGGCGCTCGCTTTAGATATGTTGAAAAACGAACTTGGGTCTTCGGCGATCTACTCTTTGCTCAGGGGCTATTGTATGTCCATGCATGGGAGGATATCTTTTCACACAAGTGTCATAATCTTCTCATTCATTCCCAAGTTGAACAAAAGACATTCTTGCAGATCTATTCCAGCACTTCTGCTAGTGGACGCTATATCCATAGGCTATAGATTGCGAAGTTTGACACGTTTCAACTATAGGTAAAATGATGTCACAATTTAAAATGGCATGTCCGGGCAAAAATAATGTACATACATACATACATTTTTATATCGATGGTACAGACACCCCCATTTCCCCAAAAGTTATGTTTCCAAATTACATTTGTCTGAATTGCATACTAACAATCATGATGATACTACTACTACTACTACTACAACTACTACTACTACTACTACTACTAATACTAATACTACTACTACTACTACTACTACTACTACTACTACTACTACTACTACTACTACTACTACTACTACTACTACTACTACTACTACTACTACTACTACTACTACTACTACTACTACTACTACTACTACTACTACTACTACTACTACTACTACTACTACTACTAATAATAATTATAATAATAACAATGATAGTCAACAATAATAACCCTCCCCATCCCCTCAACCCCAGTTTTCAAAACAGATCTACGCCCAGAGCATGCGTAGTGTGCTAGTAGGAAACGCACTGAGTGTGTTTAACTACATGCTTGCATGGTATAGGATCGCAGAGAGCGTGTGGAGATCGTGTCGAGAGCGTAGAGCAAATGGCCTCGTCTCATTGTTATGAGCTATTGTTAAAGATACACGGAGCGTACGTGCTCAGTGAATAGCTCGGAAAGCGCGGCCAAAGCGTGCGGAGAGCGTGTTAAGGTCGTGGCAAGGGCGTGAACGAGCTACCATTGTGTCATTAATCGCTCGATTTGTCGGCGCTTCCCCTGCGCTTTGATCAAAATGTTTTTTTAAAATAAGTACAAGAACGCAGAGAGAGCGTGGCTTATGTGTGACGGCAGCATTACGTAATACCTATTCATCAGGGGGGATGGATGAATAGATCATTCCCCCTGATGAATAGTTATCAATGACAGATCTACGCCTATGGGGCATTGCAATTTAGGGGGATTGCTGCTAACTGCAATTGTCATAGTTTTAGCCACCAAATTTAATCAAAGCCACTATATCTAACTATAGCCACCAAATATAACCAAGCACCAGATCCAAACATAGCCACCAAATATAACATTTAACCACCATTTTTAGGGTTAGAGTTAGGGTTAGGGTAAGTTTTGTTCGAATTGTAGTTAGCAACCAAAAATAATATATCGGCAAGTCGGGTAAAATTTGCCCACGGATCTTGTCCGTCCGGACTTGTTCCGCGGCCGGACCTTTCCCGCTCCCACACCAGGCGTTAAGATACCGTTTGGGCTACAAAGAGAGTATAGGCGCGGGGGGAGGGGGGTATGCCCCTCCTTCCCTTCCTTAGCTACACCACCTGTCCAGCCATATGCCGTCCATGAACTCTCCAACATCCATCATGTTCTTCATAATGATTAATTATACACCTTACGGGTAAATGTGTGACGTATAATAGCTGTTCTGAAGGAAAAATAGTTTTGTTTTGCTTCGAACGGTGATTACGTAAATGGATACCTCCATAGAAAGAGACTGAAGGGTAAAGAGAGAGCGATAGAGAGGGGGGAAATAAAGAGACAAGCAAATTGCAAGATATAATGAGAGTATAAATGAAGAGCAAAAGGCCCTAAATCCTCTTTCCATTAAAATGCGTTAACGATATCAGTAAATTCATAAGCTGCGTAGCTATCCAGAAATCCAAATTTGAGGACAAATTACAAAATAAAAATATGGAACGTTCGATTTTTATATTTCCATATAATAATGGGCATGTGTACAACGTTGGACAAAGAAACCGGCTATTCTCCAAATTTGAAAAGGTGGATTTAACGCCTTTTGGAATTAAGCTCTTCAAATACACATGGGTCGTATATAGAACAGGAGGGAGATAGGGGGAAAGAGATAAGTGGGAGATGGGCTGAGGTAGTGAGGAAATTTGTCGAGACAAAATCATAATTACAAACGACATAGATTCACCTAGTGGTTCACGGTTGAAACTATAGTGGTTGTTTAGTAACTTCACATTACAGATAATAGTTTAGCTGTCAGGCCTGGCAGAGGAGGAAAAGTCGGTTATTAAAGATGCCCTCTAGCGACGTGATACTCATTTTTTAAACGAACTATAATTGCGGATGAGTGCGGGCATGACGAGTAAATGATTTGGCCAGGGACATACAGAAATTGGATCAACCCACGAGCGAGAAAGACCCCGCACAAAGTCAACACTTAATGAAACATGTAGGAGAGTTATGTGTGTGTAAACATATTGAATTCGAGGTTTGCACTTGCAATTTGATGAAATGTTTACCGCTTAAAGGTCGTTCATTCCCTGGCTTTGCATGATGTATAACAAACCAGAGTTCGATCTGTAAAACATTCATTGAGCCACAAGGATATAACAAATATCTAGTTGGTTACATGTCATAAAGGTTTTTTTTAAATATATTTATTTCGGATTGATTTAAACAGGATAGCCCTCTCAGTATCGATTACTGCTCTATCAACACCAAGAGGCCCTAGAGTTCATGGTGATAAGAATTAAAATACTACAAGAAATTAAATTGCTTTGTAGTCTAATTATCGCGCACATTCTCTGATTTGTATTTGTTTTATTATAATTATCATCTGACTCACAAAATTTATAGAAAATCACCATTTCAAGACCAGCTCTTCTTCTATTTAGTTTAACTGCATGAGCATAATAACCAAAATAATTGGTGTATGAAGTATGTACATTAAGTACCAACACGTAGTACAACGAATTGTCTGCGGTATACTGGCTATATACCGTATTCTAATTTAAGCGTCTCTGATAACGCGACTATAACTCTAAAGATATTAGGACAATGTTATCTCATAAAAAAAGAAATTTCTGTTCTAATCTTCTCAGGTAAGCTCTAAAATGTTGCTTTCTTCATACTTAACGCTCGCTATCATGCGACTTTATATTTTTAGTCTGCAAAAGAGGCATGACACCTTTAAAGTAGACTTACCTTCCTGGTGGCAACGCGGGTTTGATTAATTGATTGTATCAGTGTTAGTGTTTTCTTTTATCTGTCACACTCACTATTTATAATTATGTAAGAAACATGAAACAAACAAATACATATATAACTTCAACAATAACAAAGATAAGACAATCACATCAATGCGTACTGGGGTCGGCAGAAAGGAGACCAGCATGATTGTTCCCTATATACCTTGGAAGATTGTTTTCATGACTGTCATACTCGTGAGAGAACCTGTTAGGATATTGAAACCATCCAACGACAATGATAATAACAATCGTATAAAGAAGTCGTGGGGAAAGAGGGACAGCTAGCAGAATGCTTGCAAAATAACGATTCGTGCGTCATAGTATTAAAGGACCTAAAGAATACAACGTATACTTTGACACTTATTCCATAGTTGATGACTTGAAATAATGTCTGCCGAAAAAAAATCCATGAAAATAAACACAGTAGTGATTTAAGACTAATTTTCTAATGCTAAATCTCACTTAGCAGCCAGTTTACGCCCCACCCACATTTAGGGTCCGGAATCGGCAGCGTGATTGGCATGTGATTGACAATTCATTGGCTTACGTCATGACGCGTCATCTACATAATTTAGTTCATTAGTCCGTTCTTTAGATTACGTCACATTTTGGCGATTTAAAAGGGGCGTTCCCAGGACAATAAGATATTTACTAATTACCCCAAAATTGATTGATTTCATGATAAATGACTGCCAAAATCTTTTTCTTCGGGAAAAATTACGTATAGAGAGCCGAAGTGTCAAAATTAGGCAATCTAGACGCTGTAGTTCCTTTAAGCATGTTGTAACGTATGCGGTAACCAACTCACATTTAGAATACACAGTCATTCACGTTTGGTGAGGACAATCAGTCGACGTTATAACGTACTTCGATCGCTGTGATGGTCCCTGGTTAATTTTATAAAATAAACCAGGGACCACAGCGAAGCACTAAGTAATAACATTAATTCGTGACAAACAAAGCATGACACCTCGTAAAAAGCTTGGATAACAACCAAAGTAGTAATTCAAACATTCCAAGAGATTTTCTAAATTATACAGAACGTATTTAAAGATATAATAATTGAGTACTGATCCTTTTACCGCCCCCCCCCCCCCAAAAAAAAAAAAAATTAATAAAAATAAAATAAAATAAATAAATAAATAAATAAATAAATAAATAAATAAATAGATAAAATAAAATTAAAATTAAAATAAAAATAAAAATAAAATACAAAATAAATCAATCAATCAATCGAAACAAATATGAGTCTTTTGTTTAGTTTTTAATCGGTGGGAAAGTTTACACGCGCTGCCAATTATTTAGTTGATCGAAAATGTGACTTTTATTTTGGTTTGATTATCTATTAAATTTGATAATAAACAACAAAAATCAGCGTACATTTCTTCATCTTCCAAGCTGTAAAGAGTAGCGACCAATCGCAAAGTGGCGATTCAAAGTCAGAAATGCGCTTAAATGCGTAGTAAAATCCATAATGGAGGCCCTTTCAAAATGCTATAGCTGCGCAAAATTGGTAACATTATTTGCCTTTGTTTTATCACAGGTGCATGTTTTATTTTTAAAAATATATAAACAGTATATAATTTCAATATATGCAACACATGTTAAAAACACGGACACTCATAAAACATGTTTAAACAAAAATGAAATGCAAATATTCTTTAATACATTATTCATATTTTTTCAGTCAATTTTGTTTTGTATGGAACAATCGATATGTTTGTTATCATAATGCAATTTTACACCTATAATAAAGGACATGACATTTATGTCGAGTTCCATGTTTGTCGGGGTTCCCATTTTGTATGCAAAGTACCTCTGAAGCTGACCTTCAAATGGTGCGTCTGGACAGTTATGATGTTTTTATATTTTGTTGTCGTTATTTTTACCCTGTGAACCCGGGTCTAAGTGACATCATTTGAAAACTTATTTGCATATCTTAACCATAACCAATGTAATAACAATAGATGTAAAAAGCGTTTTAATATTTATTTTTAATTGCATTGCTTTTGGCGCCATTGTTGTCTTTAAATGGATCTAGTAACATTATAAAAAATCCTCACAACTACTACAAGTGGTTCTCACATACCTCATTGTATTCGTATTACTAATAGAAGCATGGACCAGCTTCTTTCTTTTTTCTCTCTTTTCCGTTATAAAGATACGTATGATTGAAGTGTTCATATTTATAACTGTTTACTGGATAGTGCAAACTGTGTACAAAGTCCGTGTAATGAGTAAGCGAATAATTATCACTCTGCATTTTCGCTTTACGACTCGGCCATATAACATCCATTTAATGTGCAATTTTCACACATCACTTTGTGGACATTATCTTCAATCAAAAATCACCACACACTGTAAAAATTTTTTATTAGTTTGTCACGTTACATCTGCAGATATATCGGCAATTCTCATAATCGAGTCCATTCATAACTTTTTGCATATGTCAACAAAGTTAATAGATCTTGAACAAGTTTAAGAACAAAGAAAAACGAATTAATTCACTGAAAGTTAAATTAAGTCGAGGAAAACTTATCATTTATACTTTTTTGTATAACATCAGATCAGGAAAAAAAGAAACTCTACTTGTTTACTAAATTATGACACCATGAATAAAGATCAAGATTGAAATTTTTTTTTCATTTGATAGATACCATGGCGACAGCAGGTGACCAATGGGGACACATTTGTAGCAAAAATGTCGCAATAATAAGGAAAAGTCACCAAATTTGTGAAATCGAACAATAACTGTAGATATGGTGACCGAAAATATGGTAGGCGACACATTTTGTCCTTCTGGGCTTGGGTTAAACCTGCTTAAACCTGCTGCCCATACTTAATCAGTGTAACGATATTTATTATAACATTTTACTGTGTTTTGATATCATTTACGAATATTAAATATTTCAATGTTCCCTGCCCCATAGCCTCTTGACAAGGCCTGTCTCGTCTGAGCTGAGTTGAATGCACGGTATAGTATGCATTATGCAGGAACGACTGGACAGCGCGACTACCCTGCTGTCCTGCACAATCATTTGCCTCGAGGGGATCGCGCCTGACTTCACCACCCGCCAGATAGTCTCCATCACGCGTTCAGCCGTTCCTGATCCTGCATGCAGCGCAGCCATTGCTTGACTTGATACATGAAGCCTTGCTGAAAGGCTACCTGCCCCACGGATGAGAAGGCAGTGGCGCAGTGCAGTCAGACTGATTTTTTTTTTTTTTTTTTTTTTTTTTTGGGGGGGGGGGGGGGGATGGGGCACTCAAATTATTTGGGGGCACACCTGACGTAATCCTTTGTGTTTTCTGTAATGGTCCCCTTATGTTATTATTGTTTTTTCCTAATTATTTGGGGCGTGCCCCCCCCCCCCCCCCCCCATCCCCGTAGCTACGCCACTGTATTGGCGTATTAGAGAGGGTTACAACACAGGAGGGCAGCCTGAGCCACTTGTTGTTGTTGTTGTTGTTGTTGTTGTTGTTGTTGTATTTCTCTCTACCAGACAAAATGTATGTAGGGGAGGGTGCGGAATTCGATCTCATTATCACCACTGAGCAATGCCTTTGAAATAAAGCATTACTAACGAGGAATTAATGTACCACTCCATTACAGTGAAAAGGCGTGGTTGTTTTTCCCCAATGGCCTGCGGCAAATGACTACGTGCCGAAATCGACGTTTCGCCCCCCAATCTTAAATATGGAAATCTATGATTCCTGAATAATACCTGTTGCGAGTTATTGGATAAAAAAGAGTGAAGAGATTAAGTGTCCGAGACAAAAAGTCAGAAAGAATAAAGAGAATTTATTTTGGTGCAATGACCTGAAGAAATATAGATCGTTGCAAGTTCTCCCATACGGCGATGAAAGAATCTTTTGTTACAACCATATTTTTGTGGCGAAATCTAATCGTTTTTAGTTCTGAAATATCTGCATTGCTTCCTTGACCCTTTTCTCGATGAAAGGGACGACCTAACATGAAACCGGAGGAAGTAAACCAAAAAAAATCGGCAATGTTCGACATGTTTGATGGGACGAGTTTTCTGGCTTATGGCCTAGCCCCACTGTACCGTTTCTCCTCCCATTTCCTATCCGACCAAATATGGCGGAACGGTCAGGTATCTAGCAAATGTTGGAGTTCCATGACGTTTCGTTCCACGCGAAACGGAGCCGAATTAAAAGTATCCTACTCATCCATTCCGAACTTGGTTCGCATCATTTTGTTTCATGTTAGTTCCTTCCGGATAGGAAACGGAAGGAGAAGCGGTGAAGTGGGACTAGGCCATACTTTCTTCCTCGGCAGCATGACCATGCCTCCGGTGTCTATATTCCATTTCGCCCGCCCCTTGGGCGTATCATTTTCATAGGCAAATACTGTATCTGAGGTAGATTTTCATGAAGATTACTAATAAGAACATATTTTCCTCGTGGGAAAACCCAGTTAAATAAAAAAATCAACTTGTAAATTCACTTTAGGAACCCCCGTAAAAAAAAATTAGTCTGGGCGAAGAAAAATGACGTCTTCTGTGTGACGTTACATGTAGACAATCGCAGTATAGCTTGGTACTCTATTGTCATATACGTACACGCTGAGTGCATCTACTCACGTTGACAGAGAGCTATTATTTCGAATTTTTTCAATATTTGCAAACATTTGTTTAAGTTTATATCATGGAGGATCCACACTCAAATACTACTTTGTTTTACTAGCAAGTCAAAGGCTCTGCATGTAAACCATGCACGTCGGACTTTGCACTCCGTGCTGTGGTCTACATGTGACGACATGTATGGAAGCAGGAGACCGTCAAAAACACGAATATACGTCGTGTAGTAATTGGAATTACTACACGACGTAATTCCGAATTACTGCCCAACGATTTAATGTCATGACGTTAAATGAATTAGTGTCGCTACATCAAATAATTAAGGTCGTAGTAATTCAAATTACTACACGACGTAAATAATTACGTCGTGTAGTAATTCCAATTACTACACTACCTAAATAATTACGTCGTGTAGTAATTATTTACTACACGACGTAATTCCGAATTATGCTACAGTCACATTTGCTCTACGGCGAGCGTACGGCGGCCGTACGCCCCCGAAATCGAGAGAAACGTGCGGCGGCCGCAGGGTCCCCGTACGGCGTAACCGTATATTTTACAGGCCGTAGGGGTCGCCGTAGAATTATATCTAAATGCTATAACTCTTTTTCATTTCTACGGTCGCCGAAGCAATTATACACACCGTAGCCATGGCTACCACTCATATCGTCGCTGGGCAATAAAAAGGGCAAAATGGCCGATATTATCGTCGAATATCGATTTTGTTTTTATTTTATTTTCAGATAGAGTTCTTTAAAACCTATCCGATGATATGTTTAGAATTCCCATATGTGCCCAACTTTTTGAGAAAATCAAAAATATATATCATATGGGCAATACGAAGGACAAAAAGGGATTTGCCCTTTTAGCTGCCCATTATTGCGCCAAGTTGCGCGCATTGCCTGTGCATTATCAATGCGCGTAAAAGGGCAATACGCATTTTGTCCTTTTTCATGCCCAATATCGACGCGATATCGTGCATGTAAAAAGGGCAAATTCAGAAATGCGTAAATAACTCCGTTAAAAAGAACTGAGCGTAGGCCAAATTAAACGACTTGATTGCTTTATAGCCTACATAACTGTTTCACTAAACAAGATTACTGGATTTGGCATTTTAAAAATATTATTGCCCAAAATGTCAAAATGTTGTTTCTTCCAAAAAAGTAAGTATCGTTTTTTGCTATCGATACCGTCAATTTGTCCTTTTAATTGCCCAGCGACGATATACTCTATAGGGGTGTAGCTGTAGCGTCAGTCTGCTGCCGCACGGTTGCCGTATGGCCCCCCCCCCCCCCCCCCTGCGGCTGCCTTGCGGTCGACTTGCGGGCGCCTTGCGTCTGCCTTGATATTTGTTCAAATATAACCTACGGCAACCGCAGGGACGCCCTAAGGCGACCGTGCGTCATCACTTTAAAGGCCGTACGGCAGCCGCAGATTTTCTGTCTCCACAAATTAAAGATACGTCGTGCGGCGGCCGTGGCAAATGTGACTGCTAATGCATGTGACCGTAACAATTCTACGGCGGCCCTATTTTGTTTATTGGCCGTAGACATTTTAGACCGTACGGCCGCCGTGTCAAATGTGACTGAGCCATTACTGCTCAACGAATTAACGTCATGACGTTGAATCAACCAATGAGATAGATCGTTCGTACTGCATGTATACTGCACTACTATACTAGCGCGCGACCGCCCTGATATCCGACCGTATACCGCGGGCGGCCAGGCATGACGATCTATCTCATTGGTTGATTTAACGTCATGACGTTAATTCGTTGAGCAGTAATTCGGAATTACGTCGTGTAGTAAATAATTACTACACGACGTAATTATTTAGGTAGTGTAGTAATTGGAATTACTACACGACGTAATTATTTACGTCGTGTAGTAATTTGAATTACTACACGACCTTAATTATTTGATGTAGCGACGCTAATTCATTTAACGTCATGACATTAAATCGTTGGGCAGTAATTCGTAATTACGTCGTGTAGTAATTCCATTTGCTACACTACGTAATTATTTACGTCGTGTAGTAAATGGAATTACTACACGACGTAATTATTTACGTCGTGTAGTAATTGGAATTACTACACGACGTATATCCGTGTTTTTGATGGTCTCCTGCTTCCATAGACATGACCCGATAGGCACGTACTACGCCACACGCGCGCTCCGCTATAAATAACTTTTTTTTAGGAGTATGGAACGCCGATGCGAAAAAGAGCCCCAAAATTGCATGAAATTTACCTTTTTTGAAGAAAAAAAGAGTGTGGTTGATCAATATAGGCACATATTCAAAGCTCTGAACCGGAATCAAAGCCGGGATTTCACTATACCTTTAAGTTGATATGCAATTTTCTTCACCTTGTTTATTTTGTTTTATCTTGCCTTCAAGTTTTACTCGTAGCTACCTTCTTTGACCCCTTTGAAAAACAGCTTGTGGCTGACAAGGCCACAAGCGCAATCCATCCCATGAGTGGAGAAACGAAATCAAAGAGCCAATATATCAATTCAATTTTATATGCGATTATTATGCTAATAAAAAAAGTAATTACGTCCTTCTTTCTCCGTACATGTGTAACACGTGCCGTGTATATTACGTGAAAAGGAAAGGGTCACTTCATAAAGTGCATCCATGATATCATTAAAGTGATAGTCCAGTTTTCGTTCAGAGGACGCTTCACAAAATTCTTCATTTGTGAGGTAGTGGAAAACTGAGTGTAGGAACTGCAGGACCACACACTTTTGAAACAGAACAACGTGTGTGCGTGTGTGTGTGTGTGTGTGTGTGTGTGTGTGTGTGTGTGTGTGATCAAAGTCCATCTAAAAACAGCTGAAATATCAATAGTTATATGCGAGTGGAATAAATGTTGGTCCCCAATATTACAGGGATAGTTGAGTTCTGGTATATAGAGAGCGCTACACTAAATAATTTTGTTGTGAGATAATGAAAAACTGAGTGTCAAATTTGAAAGAGCATACAATTTTAATGACAGAATAAACTTTATTTGATCAAGATCGGTTCAGAAATGGCTGAAATATCCATAAACATAACCATTTATAATGATTGTCGGGCCCCACAGTTATATGATTATAAGATAATTTTGAACCAGCCGTTACAAAATTTAAAAAAATACTTCCTCTTTTCACAAATTTACAAAAGAGGTTTTTAAATAGTTGTTGATTATCTCTCAATCTAATCACTATTTCAACAAAACATTTCATGCACAATATTTTTTAGTTTTTAGAGAGCGCCCTCTTGAGTTTGAATGGCTCTTTTTTTTAATATGATAACCGGTTTTTTACTGAGTCTTTTGTAATTTGATTATTCATTCCGAGCATGGTGGAGTTATAACTATTAGTTTGTAATGTAATGGTGCAGGTTTTGGTTACTAAAATTCAGTTTGACCCAAACTGTACTCTCTTTACCAAAACTCTACTATCCCTTTAATTAAATCATTTGAGAAAATATTTATGAATCCTGCACATTAATATACCAATGTGGCTTTAATTTGTTGTTGTTGGTGATCTCTCTATTGAATAGTTATTCGAAACAAACATCACATTCACATTTGTTGATAAAATAAGCATCTGGATGGCGCCATCTTGTGTTAACGGCTGATTGTTTTAAAAATGAAAACAGAATTGTATATAGCTTAGCCGTTTATATGTAACGTTGTCTACCATTCAAGCATCATTAAAATATAACTATTAGTTTGTAATGATCAACTTACTAGTTTTTAGTAACTAAAATTCAGTTTGACCAGAACTGTACTATCACGTTAACATAATCACAACCAAAATGTCATGTTAGCATAATGTATCGTCTGATGAAGCCGTTTTATTCGGCGACCTTTTTGACATTTTCTGACGATGGATCAACTCGTACATCCTTATACTGGTATATAACGACGTGCAAGCCGTTTGTGTTTATGTGTATATGGGATACACATCGATCGATCTTTAAAAGTTACTCGATGTGAGTGAAACATACATCGATGTAAATTAAGCACCCATCGACGCGTCGCGAGTTAAACATCCATCGATGTGACAACATATTAATACGACTAACACGTTTATAGTTGTTATGATATATGGACATTGATGGATGCTACACAACGGGTCGCCATCTTGAACTAGGCTAGTTTTTGCACACTGTATAAAACTGAACCAGTGTATTACGCACAGTGTGCAATGCGTTTGCAAGATGACACCGAGCACCTGGAGGGTGTTTCACAAAGAAATATTATGTCATTATGACAAATTTTTTATGGTGGCAATATAGGGACATTTTGGCCAAATTTTGACCGAATTTGTATAATTTGGCCACATGTTTACAAAAATGTCGCCAAATTTTGGCCCAAATATCCCTAGAATGCCACCATAAAAATTTGATATGATGACAAAATATTTTTTTGTGAAACACCCTCCCGATTTACGAATCAGAACTACCTTTAAAGGGATCTAGTAACTGTTTTGATCAGTGTGCAAAAAGTGATGAATGGTTGATAAAATGTGTATTTTTGTGATCTGATATGTCCACTGAGTAATGTGACTGTGAACATTTCACGTTAAAGGGATCTAGTAACTTTGTTGACATGTGCAAAAAGTGATGAATGGTTGATGCAATGTATAGTATTGTTATCTCATATGTCCACAGGGTATTGTGTGAACATTTCAAGTCAAATGGACATTGCATGGCCAAGTATTGAGCGAAAATGCAAAGTGATATTCAATAACTCACTGCACTCACTTTGTACACAGAAGAAAAACTCGCCCGGAGTTTTTCTTATCTGAATACTTCGATCGTACATATCTTTGTAACGAAAGGGAAATTTGAAAAACCGAAACCTGTCCCATGATTTTATTGTTAATACGAATACAACAAGGTATGAGGGAACCGCTAGAATGAAACATTTATTTTGAGGATTTGGACAATGTTACTAAGTCCCTTTAATAGGATATTAAATGACCAAGTATATAGCTAAAACGCAAAGTGATATTCGCAGACTCATAGCACTGACTTTGTAAATAGTTATAACTTTCCAGTGGATAACTGAAAACCGGAACACTTCAATCGTAAATATATGTTTAATTTAAGGGAAATGCGAAACACCAAAACATGTTCCATGCTTCTATTGGCAAAACGAATACAACGAGGTACCATTATGTAAAAAACATCCACAAGAGTTTCAAGTAAGTTTTGAAGATGTTGACAATGTTACTCGATCCCTTTAATAGTCGAGGTGATGACATACAACCCGCTCAGGTGTCGATTCTAATTGACTGTAACGTGTTACGTTCCCGTTTCATTACCTGATTACCTGTCTGTTTCATGGACGCTTGCCCCAGTCACACAGTCATACCCATACAACCACGTATGAGCCACGTATGGGTGCTTTCGTGGAATGCAACGAAACGAGTCTATTCGGTGGCAATTCCGTGACTAAGCCGTGGTAATACGTGGCAATACGTGACAATACGTTGTTGTTCTCGGTTTTTGTGCCACTTACAGGAAGGCAGAGCAAAACTGTCAAAGTGTTCGAAACTCTACCACGACATCGACTAGTTGTTATCATTATCTGCCTTTCCGTCAGTGGCACGAAAACACATTTCTGCCACGCATCGTCACATATCGACACGTATCGTCACATATCGACACGTATTGTCACATATCGACAGGTATTGTCACATATCGACACGTATTGTCACATATCGACAGATATCGTCACATATCGACACGTATCGTCACATATCGACACGTATTGTCACATATCGACACGTATTGTCACATATCGACAAGTATCGTCACATATCGACACGTATCGTCACATATCGACACGTATTGTCACATATCGACACGTATTGTCACATGTCGACACGTATTGTTACATATTGCCACGTATTGTTACATATCGCCACGTAATGTCAAATATCGATACAAAATCGCCACTGAATATTAACCCCGTGTCATTGCATTCTACGAAAATGCCAATACGTGGCTCTTACGGAGAGGCTTTACGGGTATATGTGACTGGGACATATAAAAGAAGCGGCTCATTACAACTCGCATAGAAAAAAAAAAACTCCCAAGCGGCGTGGTCACTGAGAAAAACAGCATACGTGCATGGCATCGTGGTAAACTACACATGTTATCATAATCTTGAGAAGAAAAGGGGAACGGGAAATGTAATTTACCGGCAATTCTCTGATCAGTCAAGCGACATAGATATGCCAAGATTAATGACTCTCATCAATGATGTGCTTACGCGTTACGGTGAAAACGCGATAATGTATGCCCCATTGTAAAATGAAATCCCAGAATGGATTTCAGTTTTGTGTGGCATGATCAAATGATAAAGCGAATTAGAGGAATGATGGGTGGAACTATGATTAGGAACCGGACAAAAACCAAAGAAATTATTAATTCGCATTTTTATGAAGCGAAGCATTGTTATTTGTCCTGCATTTTAAAGCTCTAATTGCAATTTCAAATACCAATTGCCAATGGGAGTCTGTGGGTACCCCCTCCAAATTAATAATGATATATTCTTTCACATGGTCGGTGATAAAGGCGTATAATTATTGGTGCTTGGGGCGTTTCCCAATACTGCTTTTTGGCTTTACGGTTTTAAGAGGCTTTGCAATATTTAAAGAATCTTTTGGGTTTTTTTTCTTTAAATGATAAAAAAATATATTAGAGAAGCTTTATATAACATGGTTGATTGTTGATTTCTGGTTGACAAACTCAGAAATTCAAGTATTGATTTTGTTTTGTTTGTCCCTCGATTTCTTACAGGCGCTGATTTGAAAAAATATCTTAATGTTACACTGTTTTTGTCAAGTTTGACAAAATAAATAGACCTATAAATTCCGATCGTATTGAATATTCATCGATCGTACGCGGAAAACCAATTCGATAAAACGTATCACACCTTAAACATTATAGCGTGTCGCTTTATATATACCTTCTAGTTCAATAATGTTGACAGGAGAATAGGCCTGTGAAAATAATCAACACTGAATTATTTATTATCCTATACAATTCGTAGGCCAGTGTGAGTGTGTATTATAATAACCATACATCTATACCTCATTATACAAACAAATTACGCACATCACCCTTTTAACAAAGAAACGAAATACAAAAATCAATGTTGATATTATCGGCATGCAGAGTCCAGCGTGGTTCAATGAAACTCGTGTAACCTTGAAAATATATTTCTTTCTTTATCGATGGCTTATGCTTATAATGCGGAGCAAGCAAACCCTTCCAAGTTAGAACTAAATACTGAAAAGTCTCTTTTTCAATTATTATGATAAACTTATCGCACATTGCTTTGGGATGAGTAGGTATATTAAAGGGATTGTACTCTTCTGTTCAAACTGATTTTTAGTAACTACAACTTCCAAGTTATCATTACAAATTAATAGTTATGATTCAATGATTCTTGAATGGTAGAATAACAATATAAACGTATAAGTTACAGGGCTGTTTTCATTTAAAAAAGCAGCCGTTAACACAAAATGGAGCCCTCCAAGCACCTGAAGTTTCAACCATTTTATATTTAAGCATGTGAATGTGATGTTTGGTTAAAATAATTATTTAATAGAGAGATCATCAAGGACATTTTTGAAACCATTTAAGTATATTTTTTCAGAAAATGTGTAACATTTATAAATATTTATTTAAATTATTGAATAAAAGTGTGTGTTTTTTCCAATCCTCACTACGTCTTTCATTACCTCACAAAACAAATCATTTATTGAAGCGCCCTCTTAACCATAACTGAACTACCCCTTAAAGAATCGGTATTGTTTCTAAGTATCTTGCTTCTATTGTCTCTTTTATTAAAACTTCTAATCGACTAGTCCTCAATGATTACTCAACTACGTATACGATTATTTACAATATCATCGTTCGTATTGCTTTAAAGGGATAGTTGAGTTTTGGTAGAGAGGGCGCTAGACTACTTATTTTTTTTGTGAGGTAATGAAAAACTGAGTGTAAAATTTGAAAGAGCATAATATTTAAATAATAAAATCATCTTTGTTTGATCAAAATCGGTTCAGAGACGGCTGAAATATCCATAAATATAACAATTTGTCATAAACCTGGGGCCCCAGGTTTATTAGAAAATTTTGAACCAGCCGTTAAAAATTCGAAAAAATGCTTCCTCTTTTCAAAAAGTTACAAAATAGGTATTTAAATAGTTGTTGGTTATTTCTCTATCTAATCACTATTTCAGCAAAGCATCACATGCACAATATTTTATTCAAAATGGTTGAAACCGATGAGTGTTTAGAGAGCGCCCTCTTACGTTTTAACGGCTCTTTTTGAATGATAACATGATTTGTACATGGTGTAAAGATAAAGGTGTAGATATTGTTTTTTTACAAGAAACATACAGTACAATTGAAGTCGAGGAGACTTGGAAATTGCCATGGAATGGGAGTTCATATTTTAGTCATGGGACAAACCATAGTAAAGGGGTGCTTATTTTGATAGATTATAAATTAGATATTCAGGTTTTAAATGTTATCTCAGATGATAATGGCAGATATCTTATAATCGAATGCATTATTCAGGGGATGAAATTGATAATTGCTAATGTTTATTTGCCAGTAAGAGGAAGAGAATTAGAGAAGATTGATTTTTTAGTAAATTTTGAAACATTAATAAGGAACATTAATAAAGAAAATAATGCAATAATTATTGGAGGAGATTTTAATATTATTTTAAATAAAGATTTAGATTATTTTGGAAATAGTAGACACAGCGTTCAGTCTAGATTTAATATTCTATTTGAACAATTTTTAGATAGATTTGAATTGCTGGATATTTGGAGGGTACGAAATGGATTAAAGAAACAGTTTACGTATAGGCAATTTAATCCATTTATGCAAAGTAGATTAGATTATTGGTTGGTTTCTAAGCAAATAGAACAGGTAGTATTTAAGTGTGATATTATTCCTTCTATGGCTCCGGATCATTCAGCCATTCAGTTGCAATTTTATGATAAGTTAATTCATTCATTTAAGTTTCAGGGATCCTATTGGAAATTGAATAATAGTTTATGTCAAGATATTGAATATATTAATTGTATTAAAGAGGAAATTATTAAATTAAAAGATGAATTTCGAATAGAAATAGAAGATAAAAGAGTTTTATGGGATTTTTTGAAAATGAAAATTAGAAATGTTAGTAGAAAATATTCAAAAGAAAAGGCGAAACAACGAAAACAAAAAATTGGAAATTTGGAAGAGGATATTTTTAAGCTGGAAAATGAATTGTTGAATGGGATAGACCAGGGAAAAGTTGATGATTTGGAACGAAAAAAAAAAGAATTACAGGATTGTTATAATTATATAAATGAAGGTATTAAAATTCGCTCTAGAGCTTCACACTATGAATGTGGAGAAAGAGACACTGGATATTTTACTCAATTAATGAAGTCTAACAAAAAGAAAACATTAATTAGTAAACTTTATATAAATGAAAATATTTGTTTTGATCAAAAAAATATTATGCAAGAAATATCTATGTTTTATAGTAAGCTATATGCTCAATCAGAGGAGGAAATTCATTTTGTGGATGATTTTTTTCAGGACTTGCCAAAATTAAATTTAGATTTGAGTTTATTGTGTGAAGGTAAAATAACAAACGGAGAATGTTTGGTAGCTATAAAAGAAATGGCATGTAATAAATCACCGGGGAACGATGGTTTAAGTGTAGAATTTTATATACAGTTTTGGCCACTAATAGGAAATTTGGTAGTAAACTCTTTAAATTTAGCTTTCGAAAAAAGGGAATTATCTTCGTCACAAAAACAGGCAGTTATAAGTTTAATTCATAAAGAAGGAAAAGACCCCCTATTTATAAAAAATTATAGACCAATATCTTTATTGAATGTAGACTACAAAATTTTAACTAAAGTGCTTTCAATAAGGATTAAAAAAGTTTTAAATGAAATAATTTCTGTCAATCAGGTGGGATATTTAAAAGATCGAAACATAGGTGAAGCAATAAGAATGATAGATGATATAATTCATCATACATCAGTCAATAAAATACCTGGATATATGATGATAATTGATTTTGAAAAGGCTTTTGATTCAGTTTCACATACTTTTTTGCAGAAGGTTTTAATTACATTTGGTTTTGGACCGTCATTTTGTAGATGGGTGGAGACTATTTATAATAATGCTCAAAGTTGTGTTTTTAATGGGGGCGCATCTACTGGATACTTTAATATTAATAGGGGTGTAAGGCAAGGG
>JBAMJV010012191.1:0-69351 GCA_037951105.1 Echinarachnius parma
GTAATAGAGCAGAGCTTGTCAGTTCGACTGGGGTGTGTTTCACAAAGATCCTTAGATAGTTGGAGTTAAAAATTATGGAAAGCCCATTTGTAGCCCTTGGAATAAAATATATTCCAAAGCAAAAATGTAAGTATGTGGACTTTTCATAACTGTTACATACAAACAAGAAATCTCCTTGATATAGAAAATTAATGATTTGAATCAACATTGTATGCCTTTTAAAATAACTTTTAACAAACAAATTCAAAGAAACTAACAGCTTTTCCATAATTTAAAAGTCCAACTTAGGAGTTAAGTCTCGACCGAATATGTGTAGGATAGACCTTTATTCTACAATCTAGGACCTAATGATGTTAGTAATCACTTTATCCATTAGTATGCTAGGCTAGCCAAGTGTTTGTATTTGCCCTCCATGTTTGAGCAATTCCATTGATTGGACAAGCAGTTATTAGTAAACCCCCCCCCCCCCCCTCCAAGTATGATGTCATGCTAATAGTCTTAGATGCCCATAACTTTATCGGTCTAGCACTTCGGAGGTCATGAGTTCGACTCATGGGGAAGCCCTATTTTCTTTTCTCATTTTTGTTGTGCTCATGTTCATTTTTATTATATATTTCTGGTCAGTTTTCCCTATGTTTGAAATGGATATGTAAGTTTAGCAACATTGGGGCCTAGGGTGAATTGTACAAGTAGCAATATACTTTATACGGTACCTTAAACCTGCACTTTTGCAACATCCTGGAGGCCAACTTGCATCCCGGATCATGCTGAGATCTGCAACACCTTGTGATTGCCCCTTCCTTCACCCCTTGAAAGATCCTTGTAATCAACATTCGCCTCGCAATTAGCAGAGGTCATGAAATTACCTCATTCCTTGCTAGAATATGTTGTGATATCAATCGATCAATCATGACACTTATCTTGCATTTGAATAGATTTTGAAATTAGCATTTTGAAACTTGTTTCACTTTTCAGGCTAAACTTTACATTTAAACGCATTGAAACGCATTTCTCAATGCCTGATTATTGGCTAGACTTGTAAGTCTATTAGAATGAAATGAAATGCACCCTTAGACAATTAACGAAATTGAAAAGGGTCTGACTGCCAGACTAGTCAGAGTGCAAAGGGACATTGTTTGACACCCGAAATGTATGCGCATATCAGCTAACGTATCATAAGAATTGAGCTATTGCCGTAGAGGCCTTTATTGTTTTCCGCACAATGGTTTCATTCAAGCAAAAAAACAATAGTTGGAGAAATAAAATCCATCGGCAAACTGACTCACTGGATACAAATGCAGAATGCCGAAGAGAAAAATTGTATGAACGAGTGATAGGTCTGAGTTTAGACTACTCAGAGTGCAGAGGGTACATTGTTTGACCCAATCCTAAGCATGCAAAGTCTACGCCAACATAGGATCTTGAATGCGCTTGGATGTAGTGAATGCCAAAGAGCTCTGTATTGTTTTCCCAACCACGTACCATTTGAACCAAAAAACAATATTTGGAGAAACAAAATCCCTTGGCAAACTGACTCATGTATTACGAATGCAAAATACGAAGGAGAAAAGTCTCTCATACTGAACCCCAAAAGGTATCTTGAGTACCAAAGAGAAATGGGAGCTTTCTGAACCCTTGGTCTACACCCATTGGTCTAGTACCATAAACCAAGGTGACTTTGGCCAGTTTTTGAGAAAGATGTATTTCATTGAGCCTCATTTACTTGAACACGTGATTCTATTGTCTCCAAACATACGTGAATAGAATTGGCGCACTCGCAGACGTTTGGCGCACTCGCAGACGTTTGGCGCATACAGAACCATGAGGCCATATTGGTTCAGTAAGTGGTGGTACTTAATTGTATAGTTTTTTAATTATACAACCCTTTGCAAAGTGTTGGCCATGTATTTAGTTTCACTCAACGGTACCAAAACATATAATTATGTGTTGTTCTTTGCCTGGTGGTCCCCTTTCAGTTATATCAGAATGAATGATTTTATACAATGTTTCACTGTGTTAGCAGTCCCTAATATCCATAGCTATGGAGCAGGAAATCTACATGTAATCCTTTACATTTACATATAATAGTATGTGCAGGGATTGTTATAGAGGAGCTCCCCTATAAACGCAACCCATGTTATGGGTATGGAAGGAAAAATAAATGTCCGGTTTACAATGAGGGGTAAAAACAAAAATCAGAAGTAGCCCGTAATTACCCCCTGCTGTTTTCAGCTGGGTGGGTGTGACCCCAAAATAGTCCTGGTAAGACCACTGTTAGTCGTAGCTGTACTTGTAGTTGTACTTGAAGGACTGCAGAAAAGTGCAGGATATGGTACCCTTGGGAAACATACATGTACAACTGTACGTATCAAAATAGAGCTCCACACTAACTTTCTCGCTGGCTCGTGGCCTGGCCTCATATTCATCAAACTAGCTAAGCTGGAATAGTTGGATTCTAGGAATGATTTGGATGATAGGGCTGTACTTGTAGCTGTACTTGTATGTAGGACTCACTAGCAGAAAAGCACGGGCGTAGACATGACATTGATACCCATTCAAGTGGGGGGGATGATCTATTTATCCATCCCCCCCCCCCCCCCCCCAGTTGAATAGGTATTACGTAACTCGCTACGCCCGTGCAGAAAAGTGCAGCCTATAATAAATGCATGTATGCAAAACGTTTGCAATGACCTTGAATTCATGTATTTATGAACTGTGAATTATTTCAATTATACAAAATATGTTTAACCAATTACTTTAATTGAACAGTATATCAGACATATTTGTACATGTTTATAGTTTTTAGTGTGTAGTTTAACTCATGAAGACATTTCAGAAATCGTACTGCAATGATACTGAATTCAAAATGAGAAAACAGTGCATACAGTTTAAATACAGAGATGTGGGAGGACGCCTACCTCTCTGGTTTATATGCACATGATACCTGACTTCAAGTTCAACGCAATATGTGTTGGCTGCGCCAGCTACCGAATTCAATTAATGGAATCCCCCTCCCGGGCTGGCAATCTGATTCCTGACAAATGATTTCTGAACCAGTTCTCATTTCATATATCACAACCCGCAGTCATTTTCTTTTCTCTCCACTGAGTTTCTTCAAACTCTCTATCTTCTTCTTTTTTATGTTTTATTTACAAATGTACATCTCTCATCATATCTGCAAGTCTGTGAAGTTCTCTTCCTTACTTACTCTCCCCTCTCTTACAATATGTCAATCTGTCAATATATACAGTATATGTATGCCTGAACTATCTAACACCTCTTTCTCTATGTTTCCCCATTACATGATCTTTCAATATACTTGTCATACAGTATATATATATGCCTGAACTATCTAACACCTCTTTCTCTCTGTTTCCCCATTACGTGATATTTCAATATACTTGTCATGTTCCCTCTCAGGCTCTTGCCATATTTGTCATTTTCCTCTTTATCCCTTTCTCTTTCTTTCCTCTTTCTTTCTCTATCTCATTCAATGTATCTTTCCATTTATTTCTCCCTTCCTTTCTTTATCTTCCAATTTCTATCTCCCCACTTTTCTCTTCCTTTCTCTTCCTTTCTCTCCCTTAGTTCCTCCATCATGTCCATCCTCCTATTCATCTCTCAGCATCTATACATGGTATATTTGTCACTTCTCTCCATCTCCCCTCTTCATCTTCTCTCTCCCCCCCCCCCCCCCCTCTCCCTTCTCCCCACCTCTCTCCACCTCTCTCCCCCTTTCTCCACCTCCCTCCACCTCGTTCCCCCTCTCTCACCATCTTTTCATCTCCATCTCCCTCCTCAGAAGTCATTTTCCCTCTACACCTGTCAGGAACTGTGAAGTTACATGTAGGATATTGGCACTTGGCTCAGGGTTGTGTTTAGATTCATAGTCATGAACATTTCTAGTTGCATCTTCTTCATCATCGTCATTGTCCTTACCTCTTCCTTTCTCCCCGTCTCTCACTCTTTTCTAGTATTACTCATCCTTCATTTCTCCCTCTTTTTCTCTCTTCTCCCTCTGTGCTCCCTAATTATCATCAATTATCAATTATTGTAATCAATTATCTTTGTTTCATCATCAAATCCACTTGTTTTATGGGTAAAATAATAAATTAGTTATCCTTCTGTATTGGGGGAGATTTTTTGTAAAGCCAAGAGAAATCAATGCTGCAAAATTTGGTTAACCCTTTGAAGCCGAGTTCACTTTGGTTTAATATGCATTCTCCATAGACCAGTCCTGAATGGTCCTGAATGGGTAAACATGCACAATGTCTAGCTAAATACTGTACATCAAGCTTGCGCAGCGTGTGAACACTTACATCCAGATGTTGGGCTGGTGTCAATCCTAACTGTTCGTGACATGGGAAGCGTTGGGGGGTAAAACCTCGGGCGCTGTTGAAGTGCGTGAAAGCTGGGAAGGGGTGTGAAGTCTTAAAGTGATTTTATATATTTTTTTTTTGTGGGCTCATCACTTTTCAATAAATAATGAAAATTAAAATGTTGTCATTCAAAATTGCATCATTTACAAGCATACTGTATACCTGAAGGATAGTGAAGGAATGTTTTGGAAGATATACATTAGTTCTAATGGAAATATTTGATACAGATATATTAGATAGGCTTTTAAGGATGCATACTCGTCTGGACGATGCAGAGATAGCCGTGGGGTGTTGTCCCCTTGTCTGCTGATCTGTTTCTGACCGCATTGTTTTTCGAACAAATTATCGCCGAGAAATAGATCTAGATAGCTTCCAGAAGACAGCACGAAAGTTTGGAGTCTTCCGATCCCAAATTAATAATGAAAGGGACCGATGGGGGTTAAGTCAGAAAACTGTTAGGTTTTTAAATGGCTTTTATGTCTGGACGATGCAGAGATAGCCGTGGGGTGTTGTCCCTTCATCCACTGATCCGTGTCTGACCGCATTGTTTTGGGCACGAATTATCACCGAGAATTAGATCTAACTTCTCGAAGCCCAGCCTTGTCGCTACTGTTGGTAGTAAGACGGTGAGGTTTGGAGTCGTCCGATCCCAAATTAGATCTGAAAGCTAGAGACTGATCAGAATGGTTCCAGCAGAGCATGTTTCTGCAGTGTTCTGACCGCACTGTTTTGGGGGCAAATTATCGGCGAGA
Organism: Echinarachnius parma; assembly: GCA_037951105.1. NCBI lineage: Eukaryota > Metazoa > Echinodermata > Echinoidea > Clypeasteroida > Echinarachniidae > Echinarachnius > Echinarachnius parma. The sequence continues at coordinate 5,132 of JBAMJV010012191.1, forward strand.
ATTAGATACGGCTTCCCGAAGCCCAGCCCGCTTACTGTCGGTAGTAAGATGGTGAGGTTCAGAGTCTTCCGATCCCAAATTAGATCTGAAAGGTAGGGACTGATGGGGGCAAAGTCAAATAATCGTTCCAGAAGAGCTTATATCATCGATTGAGAAAGAGAAGGGCGCTAAATTACTTTTTGTATCTTCAGAGATAATCTTGTTTAAAGTTTATGAGCCCTGAAGAAACTTGATTAATTTGTCTTGTATTTTCATGAATAATTTTTATGAATAAATTAGAAATAATTATTAGCTGGAAATTTGCCATTACATAGAGAAGGCCCCCACATACAGTACAAGATGATAATATGTAGAACGCAATTTTGCAAGCATATCGCTTTAATGCCCTTCCCGCTCTCACCCAGCGATATCTGCATTGTTTTGACCGCATTGTTCTGAGGCAAGTAGTTACCAAGTCAATGCGTTGCCTCCGTAAGTTTTCTTTCACTGTATTTGTTTATGTCCATGGTCTTAGATTAATATCCAAATGTTACAATTTGCGATTTGGGCTACAATTATTCACTGTTTGTTCTGCATACATGTAGTAGAATGGTCAGATTGGTACAGTCTTACAATGTGGTTCAGGTCAAACTGGTTTGCGTCTAGATGTTATTAGTACTTACAGTCAATCAAAGTTCACATTGATTTTTTGTAATTTGGCCCATTATATACCACCATTCATTCTTAGCCCCTGACAAAGAAGAAAAATGGAGCAAATAAATAAACAAAAGAAATTGATATGCTTCCTTTCAATTACCCTTATAGGGTGAATTTTGCAGACCACAATTCTTTTCTTCCCTCTCTCCGTCTCAGAAATAGTAGGAGTTATAGATTTATAATTCTGTCCACTACTAAAACCTTAATTGAAACACATTTTGATTCTGTCTCTGAGTGTGGGGTGGACACACATAGCAAATAACGTAAGGAAGTCTTTCTTTGTGATTTTTAAGATATGTCAGAAAATAAGGAGACAAGGTAAAGAAATAAGAATACATTATACAATTGTACAATTAAAAAAGCCTTTAAAAAGTTTCAGGCAAGCCCTGTTTGCCCAATGGTGAAGCAAATGAAGTGCAATATTCTCTATTTGTTTATAGTGCATCATTATTAAAGTACAATATTTATTTTTAAAATCACTTTGATAAAAGCATGTTATTCTCTATAGATGCCGTTTAAATACATATCAGTTTAATTTGATAAGAGATGGGCCAAATTCTTAACCCAATTGTTATACAGGAACAAGGGGGGTGTTTCACTAAACACTAAAAATCAATTTTACCATTGATTCAATGGGACGATTACTACTAAAAATCAACGCTAAAATTTATTTTAGTGCTAGTGAAACACCCTACTGATGTTCTAATTGTACTTGTAAGGGAAATGCAATATTTAGAAGGGATGAGGTTAATGCATCATCATCTTCTCTGATGACTTCTGATCCTCCTGTAATCGTTAGAGAAGGGTGGAGAATGCATGACATTTGGTGGCCCAGACAAAATGTAAATTGTTTATTCTTGTTAAGCCAGGCAGAAATATCTTGCCTGATGGGCCGGCACTCCAATATCTATTCATCACAGAGCGGCCGGCATCAGTGAACAAAATACACGGGGGCTCAGGCAAATTCGCCCCCGAAATGCCCCCCAAAAGCCCTCAAAAGTCATAAAGAGCCCCCCCGTAAATTTGCATATCAAATTTCAGAGTGCTATTTTCATGCAAGCAATCTTGAAAGGTAGCCCCCCTCCCCTTCCCCCCCCCCCCCCCCAAAAAAAAAAAATTTAAAATAAATAAATAATAATAATAATAATTTCTTTTTCACTGGCTGGCATCCATCTTGTCATCCAAGATTTTCCAAGATTTTTAAATCAAACCCATACTGAGGTTCCTCTCCTGTTGCTACCAATCAGATGCTTGATGCATTTCCAACTTTCCTGCATTCAAACTCTTCAGTCTTGCTTTGATTTCTCTATTTTTAACCCCTATCACTATGCAATTTATTAAAAAATACTACTTCATTACTAAGTCAATACTAAGTCATTTATTTGCCATGGAAAGGGCAAATTATTGATTTTTGTTAGCAAATAAAACAACCTTTGATGGGTACCTGGGATCCACGATTCTGATTTTCATTCTTTTCCCTTCTGGACTGTTGCAAATTTCATGCGTTCATTTCTCAATCTCATCTTCTCCCCCCTCCCATCTGCCTTGAAAATTCCTCCTATGCCCTCTCACATGTATCCCTGCGTCATCAGTTTCATGAAAGTCGAACTTGACAAAATATGTCATCAGAGACAGGTGAAAGACACAGTACCAAGAAATGTGAGATATCATCAAACACATATCTACACATAATTTATTGCGGAAGATTTTTACCTCACTTCAACATTTCAATATCACCCCATAGATCACTATATCGTCAATTGAGATAAATTTTGAAATTGAAGGGGGGAAAATATGGGATTGCAAGTCATAACCAGGAAATGTGAGATGTCATCAAACACATATCTGCACATATTTATTGCCGGGGGAGATTTTAACCGACTTCAATCTTCACTCCATCATGACTTCAATCTTCACTCCATCATGACTTCAATTTCACCTCCATCATGATCATATCTCGGAGTGATAAGCCCCCTACCGGGGACCAATTAGATTCCTTTCGCTCCTCTTTTGAACTCCTGTGTGATCCCTAGCAACACAGCAGTATGACTTGTTTCTTAATACTTGCATTGGAAAGGGGGGAGTGGGGGTTTTAGGAAGGGAGAGTTCTCACTCCACCCCCCACCCCATCCAACCTCATGATCAGATATCAGGAATGATACAAGCCCCCTATACCAGGGACCAAATAGATGAATGTAGTCCGCTCTTGAACTCCTGTGTAAAGCCTAGCAACTATGCAAGTTCTATTGTTTCTTGATGCTTGCATTGAACAGGGGGAGTGGGGTCTTAGGAACTCCCCTCCCCCCCCCCCCCCCCAGATGTTATGATCAGCTATCAATAGTGATAAGCCCCTACCAGGAACCAATTTTATACTTTCACTTCTCTTTTGAACTCATGTACAAGCCTAGCAACAATGTAGGTTGATTTTGTCCTTGGTGCTTCTAAAGTGCTTTCTGAAATGAAAGGGAGAGTGGGAGGATTTGGGGGGGGGGGGGGGGGGGGGGGGTGCAATGATTCATTTCTTTGAGATACTGAAGGAGAGGGAGATATGGAAAGGAATGATGATTAGAGGAGGGTGCAACGAAAAAGAATGCACACATTAAGCTATCAAGTCAATAGCTTCACATCAGGGCTAGATGATTTTACTCCTGGTACTTGAAAAAAAGGGGTGTGGGGGTTCAGGGGGCTACTCCCCCTCCCCCTCTCCTGATCTCATGATCAAATCTTAGAGTGATATAAACCTCCTCCTGGGAGTCAATTAGATGTCTGCCCTCCTCACTTGAACCTGGTAACTTACTAGCCTAGCAACCAGGCCAGGTAAACTTTCTTATTCTAATACTTAACTGGTGGAGGGGAAGGGTATGACGAGTTCATTTCAAATTAGAAGCAGTATTTTTAACATGTGACTTTGTCCACTTTCTCCTTTGCTCCTCCCAAGTGCGCACAATGAGAATTGAACATATACCAGGGTGACTTTGTCCTCTTTCTCCTTTCCTCTTCCAATTGCTTCCTTAACCCGTTCGGGACTCGTCCTGAAACAAAAGTAAGATCAATACCTTTATATCTCCTCCTTGGTAAGAATAAATGATAAGCTATATCAACCCTCGAAATTAGCATAGGCCCGATGGCCCGGGGCCACCAAAAATTGCTGGCGGGCCAGTAAAAAACGCATATTTCAATATTTGGTGGCCCGATCGGGCAAGCAAAAAAAAACAAGAAAAAAAAAAACAAAACTTTTTTTTTTTTTTTTTTTTTTTTTTTTTTTTTTAAATACCCTGTAGTCATGTTTAGGGCATGACAGGAGCTTGATTATGAACGTAGCATTCAGCAACTTATACCCTTTTCTCACATACAAAATTTTGGTTAATTAAAAAGTTGCAAGTTAATTGAGCAAGTAACACTGCTGCTAATGAATATTCATACATTCTTGAGCAGCAGTACTCATTTTCTAACCAGTTGTTATAAAAAAAAAAGTAATATTAAAAATCGTTGTTAGTTATTTCAGTTATTTTGCGTATTTTAAAAATCTAATGAGCATCATGAATATTCATATATGCTGCTCATGAATATTTACTACACGGTGTCTAAACATTTTGTTTTCAAATTGTTATGAATCCCGTAAATTCAATGTTTTGAAGTTTGAACAGTGTGTTGCGAGTTGTCTCACTTGTCTGCAATATTGTTTACGAAGAATCCAATGTTTGTTTGATAAAAAGTATTGCCCAGTACCCTGAAACTATGAATATGGTTATTGTATACATTTTTACTTTTGTTTTTTCCTTATTTTTTCGGGCCAGTAGATTTTGGTTTCGGGCCACCAAATTTGGAAAAATACTAATTTTACTGGCCCGACCGGGCCACCAGCAAAAAAAGTTAATTTCAGCATTGGCTATATACTTATTAGGCTGTAGTGTGTAGATCCTTTAATGTTGAATATGCGTGAAACTTGTAGGAAGTCATGCTTTTTACTTCCAGTTCCAGTCCAGATCACTGTACTTTTGCTGTCCAAATGCTTGTAATCTTTGATTAATCTGCGACAAATATTACAGCAGTCTAGTAGCAAGACTATTTATTTATTTACTTTGTTGATTGTACTGTACATGTATGTGCATTGACACATGAAACTAGGAAGAACGTAAAATGGAGATAAAGATCAAATGTGAATCCCGAAAAATACGCAAATTATGTTCAGTCTAATTAGCCTGTGCAATGGGAATGGTTCAACACAAGGTCAACCTAATGATACAGACATCCTCAAAATGAAAATGATTAGAAAAATGTTATTCATGAAGTGAAAATGATTTTGAGTGTCTAATTAGTGGAAAAAATACATGGGGGCTTGTGGCAATTTAGCCTCCCCCCTCCCCCAAATGCCTAAAAGAGCCCTAAAAAATCACGCCCCCCCCCCCCCCCCCCCCCCCCCCCGTAAATTAGCACAGAATTAAATGCAAAACAAGCCTGTTTTATACCATTAAGCATAAAGATTAGCCATTAAAGATATAAAGTATATTATGACCACCCAGCAAGACAGAAAAGGTGGTCTTTATAGACAGGTTCATTTACATGTAAACTGGAAATCCATATCAGCGTTCTTTATCTATAGACAGGTGTCGCTATATCAGGTTTTACTGGCATGTTAATTTCCGCTTCAAGTACTGTGACACAAATAATGACATTGATTTTTTTCTTTAGTCGGTCAAAAGAAAAAGTGAAGAAAATAATGAAGTGGGAGACCTTGCACCTTGTACTGTTGTTATCATTCATTTGTTCTCTATGTTTAATGTTTCTCACATTATTTGTGTAGTCAGTGGACTATTCATGTGGAAATGAGTAGGTTAAATGATTCTCTTCTCAATGTTGAACTATGCTTAGAGTTAACCCATCGCATGGCATTTGATAGTTGTTATTCTCTATAGAACATAGCCCAAGTATTTTTAGGACCAGTCATGAACAATTCTGGTATAACGTGCATTTTCTGTAGACCTTAGCCATAGTATATGTAGGACCAGTACCGAGTAATTCTAAATTATGTGTGTACAGAAAAATAAAGAGGACGTTCAGAAGATTTTGTGCCAAAAGACAAGTCTAAATTATTTTTAACCCATTCGGGACTAGTTGATTTTGGTATAACATGCATTCTCCATAGACCTTAGCCACAGTATTTTAAGGGACCAGTCCTGAATGGGTAAATACACAGTCCATGACGTTCCATAGTCAATAGCTTAATCTCGTAAATGTAATTACATGTAATTACATTTAATAGGAAGTCCAGTATGCCAACAGACAGATGTGTCTGAATGTTTTGAAGAAAGACAAAAAAAAAAGATTTGTTGTCTCTTTAAAAAGGAAATTTCGCTGAAAAAGCTCGACCTTGGCTCTCAGTGTTTTGTTTGTGTAACTTACAAAGTGCATTTCCCTATATAACAAAGGAAATTGGAAACAATGCTGTCATGGTAACGCTTTCAAACATTATTGCGAAGAATCCAAAATTTGATCAACTCTGGAAATTTTGGCCCTGGCCAACTAACTCATGTAGATCATCACTCAACATTGTAACTTGAAATGTAGTCATTTAGTACCTAGCAATTTGAGGTCAATTTAATTTGTACGCATTTACACTTTATAAACTTGAGCTTTTTTATTACAGAATATCTCCAAAATCTTGCCAAAGTCCGATTTTGACCAGTCCCTTTTTTATGAACAGAGATAGAAATCCATCCACAAAAAAGAAGAATTCTATTGACAAACCACCACCATTTCTCATGATATAATATTCATACTTTTTTTTAAAAGGAAGAATGCTTTTTGTGAAGGGGTGGGTAGTTTTGGGTTACTTTGGGGCACAGATACATGTACCATTTAATATGCAAAGCTGAATATTGACTTTGTTCATATAAAATAATCATTTGATCAGATTATGCTAGTCCTAAATCAGAATTAAGTATCCAAAAACAAAGAAAAATTATGTAGATTTTGGTTGCCCAGTAGGGCAAGTAAAGTTTGTCATTGAACAATTTTTTAGTTGGGAACATGTTAACCTGTTCACTACGAGATTCAGAAATCCCCATAGACTTTATACACAACCCACCCGGTTCCCGTAAGCAACAGGTTAATAAACCACAAAGTATAAAGCTAGAGGACTCAATGCTGCATCCCTATGGGTGAAACATGTTTGGGACGTTCACTATTAATAGTGTACCCTATAATGAATTCTTCTATGGTGGTGCATTTGTGTCCACACAACAGGCAAAAAAATACACGGGGGCAAAGGGCGATTCGCTCCCGATACCTTCGGAATCGCCCCCTTGAGCCACGGCACGGGGGCGAATTTTTTTATTTTTATTTTTTTAAATTTTGTTAAACATCTTTTTGCATGATCGGAAAGCCCCAGAAACGTACCAAACATGGCATAATCGGATAAATCACATCATGATAATCATTTATTGGACCCTTGAGCAGTGAAAATGATTACCAAAAAAAAAGAGCCCCCGTGAGCCCCAAAATAGCCCTCGTGAATAATTTCATGAGGGCGTTTTTCTCCCTCAAAATTTTCAAAATAGCCCTCGTGAAAAAAAAAAAATTTGTTGGTTGCCACACAATATCTTTTTAGAATCCAGATCATCATCTACATATAATTGAGGGAGGGGGGGGGGGGGTGGCATTGCTTTATGGCATGTGATCTATTTTGTTGCCCCTGTGGCCCATTTCAAAGTCAATCTGGCTAATGAGGCATTAGATCATTTCTATTGCATCTACGCAAAGTGCTAAAAGTAAATATGCCATTAAACTTCCAGGCTCCAGGATTATCTCATCTTTCGGTCAAGTTCACGAGAAGGTTTTATCAGAAATAAAAACCAGTTGATAATTAGTTGTGACTTTTAATACATCATTATAATTTTAAGGGTAAAGTATACCCTTTTTCATGAAATCAGCATATTTCAATCTCCCATTTTTGCCTATAGATCATTTTGATTGCAGATTCACAGAAAAGGTATAATTTTCTGCAGACGGGATTCAAACGTTATAACACCGTGTGCTTCATTGAAGAGTATATATAGTTCTCACGACAAGTTCACATCTCGTTTCAAATTCCGTCATCATTTTCGCGCCCCCTTTGTTCCCTTTGTCGCACCCGCCGACATGATTTATAGAGATCTTTGTTTGCATCAAAGGCGTCTTGTCATGTAATATTTTTCGGAATTGCTCACAAGTTTGACAAATGAGGGCAATTTCAAAGCCTTGGATTCCAATGCCAGAGCCAAGAGGGCAGCGGTGTATAAAGGCGGGCAACTGCGACAATGGATGATGTCTAGTTAGAATAAGAAAAGGGGTGAATTACTTAAAATGAGTAATAATAATCTCATTTTCGACCCTTTTACTGAAGTTGACATTGAAGCGGTTGCTGGTATGAATAGGAGACCTTTATTGTTGTTTGTTGCATGGGAAATATTTCCCTCCTCGTTTACAATGAATGCAACTTTAGCCATTGGGGGTGGTGTCAGGTTGTGGTCTATGGATATATGCATGTTACACTAAAATCTAATTGTCTTCATTAGGTTTTTAAATAGTGCGTTTATGTGTGTGTATGCGTGTGTGAATGTTTGTGTGTGTTAAATGTTTGTCTGTATGTATGTGTGTTTTTGTATAACTATGTAGATTCGTGTGTGAGTGTGTCTTTGTATGTGTAGGTGTAATTACGTGTCAATAAATACTTTTCAAAATTGTTTTGAAATTTGATTTTATCGTTGCCTTATAGCATTACAACTAAACAAAATTGTATTCCTATCTGAATGTTATATGTTTTTTCTCTCTTTCTCTCTCCATTCTTTGCATGTTCCTGACTGATCGTGCTGATATAATTATGTCGTCTTCACCTTCTCGTCATCAGGTAAGTGATATATTTGTCATAATGAAGCCTCAAACTGTTGCAAATTCAAAGAAAATCATATTGATAGTGTACTAAAATGCGGGGCCTCGTTTCATGAAAGGGTCTTATCGAAATGTGACTTTGACTGAATTACGTACATTATCGAAAGGACGTCCTAACTGTCACATGACTATGACTGAATTACATACATTATGTACGTAATTCAGTCATAGTCACATGACAGTTACGGCGTCCTTTCGATAAGACCCTTTAATGAAATGGGGCCCAGGTATGTATGTGTATACATGTGCGTTTGTGTGTGTCTGTGTGTGTTGTGAAACTTGTGTCTGTATGTATGTGTGTTTATATGTCTGTCTGTCTGTGTGTTTGCATTTGTCTGTCTGTGAGTGTGTGTGCGTTTGTAGAGGGGTGGGGTTATATGGTGTCATCAAAAGAAATTGAGGGATGGAGGGAGGCATGGCAGGTTTTCTTCCTCTTTTTTGTTTTTTGTCCTATCCACAGTCGTCAAAGTCAAGTCGTAGAACGCAACCAAATCAGCTTGGGTCCTTTTCAAATGGGGGGATTTTCATTGTGCGGGGAAATAAATATTGGCACTTTCAGGCGATATACTGCAGAGGCATTGTGCAATGCATACATGTGCTGCTTTCGTTCATAGGTTGAGACTTGGACTTGTGTTTATACACACTGTATGCACAGACTTTGGACCAGTGATTCTGAAATGGAACAAGTCTTGCAAACTCACAAAGTCTTTCCACAAACATGTACAAGAAAAAGAAAAAAACGCCATTGCCGTAGTCTTATTAAACATGGGAATACAATGTACATTAATCATTTGGTGTGTACATTGGGTACAATGATATGTTGGGTATTTAAAAGATTCCAGCCCTTTTCTTTTCACAAAATTGACTGACTTTGGAATGGAATAGAATGGAATGAATATTCAAATGGAAGTTTGCTTAGTCCCCCGTTACTTATAGTTTAATGCATAAAAGTAGGTCCTGTCTATGTGATATATGCTTTGTTGAATACCAGCGCATATTCTAGGCCCATAATTATGTTTGACTATCAATAGTTTGACTTCTAATTAGGGGGGGGGGGGGGGGTTTATATTATTTCTTATAAGTAACTGTAAATCTGATCAGAATGAGCATTATAAACAAACAAATCCCTACATTGATTATTGCCCTTTGGTTTGTGACATAGCTCCTGACTAGCACAAGCATCGGAGCAGGTTTACAGAAAATACTGCCATCAGAGCTTCTAGCTTAGTGGTTAGAGCACTGGTCTAGAAATCTGGAGGTCTTTGGTTCAAATCCCGTGGAATCCCATGTCTCTTTCCTCATCATTTTATTGGAACTTTTTTTTGCTGGTCAGTTTTCTTACGATTTAATTTGTTGAAAATGATATTTGTTATTCGTTCATAATATCATTGTTCTGGTACACTATTTTCAAAAGTGTTATTCTAGAACAAAAAGTTTTATAAATGAATATATTTTAAAGCAAATTTTAATTATACAAAAGGGAGATATTGGCTAATAGATGAACTGTTGCACAGAAAAAGTGACTGATAGACTTGTATGGTTCATGGACAACAGTCAAACCTGTGTATAGTGACTACCCATCAGAAACAAGAAAAGTGGCTGCTGCAGGCAGGTGACCTCAATAGACAGGTTTTACAATTTTTATTCTCTACAGGGGATCTCTTTAACTGCTTCAGAAAATTAAGTGGATCATGAAAATTAACAGCATATTAACTACACTGCAGTATCTGTATATTATATGTGTATCACTCTAAATGACGCACATCGGAGCTGACTATTGAAATTAGGACTTAGAGGGGTACAATGACCAACATACATTAGGACCACCAACCTACACCCCCCCCTCGTACGGTTGATCGCTGGACAGTGACAACAAAAAATAGTTTGGATCAATCCTAGGCCAGTTGGAACAGAAAGAAAAGCGAAGGATGCAAACATCAAGTTTCTCTTTTTGTTGTTTCTTTCTTTTCTCTGTTCTTGTGGATCATTGCGTATGCCAACAAAGCAACCAATGGGCAGTGACTAGTGTTGGCCGATAGTAGAACAGAGTTATATGTATGGTTTACGCTCGCTTGGTGTACACCCATTTGGTCTTCTAAATGATATCCATTAAACAAAATACACGGGGGCCCCTCATCAGGGCCATTTATTTAGCCTCCAAAATGCCAAAAAAGAGCTCCCGAAAATCATAAAAGTGCCGAGTTCAATGTAAAACAATTTTTAAAGTGCTTTTTTAATGCAGACAAGCTTTCAAAGTTAGCCCCCTGATGATAAATGAAACTTCCATAACATTTCTCCACCTCCAAATTTGACCAACAACTTCAAACTTGACCAGAACTCCAAATTTGACCAACAACTTCAAACTTGACCAGAACTCCAAACTTGACCACCAATTCCATACTATCTAGTAGTTATGTTGACGAATGCAAAAACTACCAAAGGGTCCAGAAAATGTATACTTCTGTCATCTGATATGTCCACTGAGCAATGCATGAACATTTTACATAAATGTAAAATTTGTTAGAACTATAAGAATTTGTTTCTTCTTTTTTAAAATCCATATATTGGGTAACACTCGTACTGGAAATAATCAATGTTTTTGATATCGCTGTTCTCTGCTTGTACTGCCCACTAGAAGCTACCATGTTTTCAAACTGTCAATGGCAATTTCATTTGAGAACAAACCACTATACTATCTATTCCTTAGAATTCCTGTCCTGAATGGGTTAATGAGTTTTTTTTGCGACTGAATTAAGATAATTCGCACCTTCTATTCATGACTTCCAAAAATAGTAAAGGAACCTGTCTAGAAATAGTCTGGTAAGTACCTGTCAAGTACCCGACTTCCCTTCTTATTATCGTCCACGTTTGGCAGAGGGGTGTGAGGTGACTTGTAATGTGTGAATTACTCCAGTCCTTATGACAATGCGTCCTCATTTCCATGCTAATTGAGGTAATCCCGGCTTTATTTATCAACGACCTTCTAAACTCAATTCAATTTGTAGTCGCTCATGAAACCCCTCCTAGTTTAGTTTCTTGCTAGGTCTATTTTGGATGATAGGGTACATGATGCAACTGTAAGCTTGCAACCTCCAGTCTTTGTTATAATTCATCCCCATTTCCATTAGGTCATCCTTGCTTTATTAATATCAACCACCTTCTAAACACAGTTCAGTTTGTAGTCAACTTAGGAAACCCACTAGATTAGTTTCTGGCTAAGTCTATTTTGGATGAAAGTGTAGGAAGCATGTTACTTGTCAACGATTTAGTTGCTAACTAGTGTTAAATGTACTAGTTTACAATGGTTGAACAGGTAATGCTATTTGGCAACTATTGAAGAATATAGTCCTTGCTCACTATTAAAGCACAATCATCCAAGGTAGACTTGACATGAATATGGGCCCTGGTAGCTTGATATTATGTGATTTTGATCATAATCTTTGACCCATTGACCTTATTAAAACACCTTATAAATAACATCAACAATGAGATTTCTGATTTGACTGAGCATCATAAAAATTTAGCGCTAACATATTGATCACTGGCTTATTGTTCATTATACTGTTATTAAAAACAATTAGATACCCTTTTAGACACCTAATATGAACAATTAACATTCCTGATTTGACGAAGCATCATACAATTAAGCACTGAAATATTGATCACAGGCTTATTCTTTATTGTACTGTTATTAAAAGACTATTACAGTGGTAAATACATAATGTACCAGTATACCATTAGAAGTGTCATTATTGCTGACCCTAACTTGAACACATACTACACAGTGCCCCTAATAATATCCATCACTCAGTCAATACAAACAAAAATCAATATATTTTTTAGATAGATGATCCTGATATGTAAATACATAATGTACCAGTATACCATTAGAAGTGTCATTATTGCTGACCCTAACTTGAACACATATATACTACACAGTGCCCCTAATAATATCCATCACTCAGTCAATACAAACAAAAATCAATATATTTTTTAGATAGATGATCCTGATATGTAATTAAATTGAGCAAATATTTGCCCTTTTACAGTTTAGGTGATAAAAACTACTGTGCATTATTGTGCAAGTACTAAAGGTTATTTGGGTATAATTTATCATGTTAGTATTTTCATATTATATATAGGCTACACGTCTACATGCAGTATAGAATTAACATTTTAAAAATGTTTGAAGTACATAGTCAGGATTAAGCGAAGCCACTAATTTTTTGTATTGGCCCATTAATTGATTTTGATATTTTGAAGGCCCAAAACAAAGAAAAACAAAATTACTGGCCCTCAAATTTATTTGTATTTAAAATCTACATCTCAAAATCTCACTTGCTTTATTAATCAGTACTGGGATTATACAGTAGATGAGGTGTGAAGTGAAATAAGTTAATACAAATAATTCTTTTATCCGCATATTGGAAAAGAAAAACCTCTGCAAGAACTGAATTCATACGTGAATTTGCAACCAGAGTTCATTCTGTATACTTGTGAATTTGCAATCCATATTGCTAGGCAACCAACATCATCCTTTGAACCCTGGAGGGTGTTTTGTCTGGGATCAGGTGACTTGACTCGTCTGACATTGGGGGTTGTGAGGCGAATAGTCTGGAGGAGAGGAGAAAGGGAAGGGGGAAGGAGAGGAAATTCATGAAAGAAGACGAGAGGAGAAATGTTAAATTCAAGAAAGTTAACTTTAACAAAAGAGACAGGAAATAGGAAATTCAGAAATGTGACAGAATAGTAGGAATTTTAATGAAAGGAATGGGGAAAAGAAGATAATTAATATAGGATGAATTTCAAGAAAAGAAAGGGGAATGGAGGCGTTTAAGAAAATTAATATGGAAAGAGAAGACAATTAATAACAAAAACGGAAGGGGTGGGAATGGGTTATTCCTGAAAAGAAGATGGAAAAGATTGCTTGATCGGTGCTATTCTGACTGATCTACAGTAACTATGAAGGGCTTCATGTCTTAGGGTGTGTTTATTTATGTTTGCTGGCTCATAGAACAATAGCTCCTGAAATAGAAAACTTTGATTTGTGGTATCGTAGGTCTCGGTGTGAATGGTTAAAACTCTGCGGGGACTACATTCTGAAAGTTATGCTGTGATGACAGTCTCTCACATTAATCAAAATCATCCTCCCTCCCGCATTGTCTCAGAGAAATGTCTCATGACCCTAATGTTACAAACTTACAATGGACTTATTGAGAAATTACTTAATAAAATAATTGCTACTTTTATTGTTCAAAACATGTTGCCTCCAAAATCATGCATCATCAGCAATACTGATTTCTTTCCAAATTATTCAGTAACATATTTTACCATTATTTACCACTACCACTCTAGTGTTCATAGTTGTTTTTATAATTCAAATTATGTACCCTCTTACATTGTCTTAAAACATCGTTAAACTCTATTATTAGAATGGGATTATTACTGCTGTAATAAATCAATACTATTTGTGTTATTGTTCAAAGCATGGTGCCTCCCAGGTTGACAGATATCCCCATATTATCATGATCACAATTGTCTTAAATAACATTTGTATGAAATCAATCAATTTATAATGATTCACACTATCTTCCCTCCCACATTGTATTTGATAGAAACAACATTTTTAAAATGAGTAATCTATTTTTTTTTTAATGCATTTTGTTCATATTTTTTAAAACAACCCTTTCATTGCAGTGGGTGTAATATGCCTGCACTGCAATAAATCAATGTTATTTTTATGATGCATTACTGATGATGCTAGAGTTTTATTTTGTATCCCCTGTGTCACCTCCACCAAGTGTAGTCATGATTTCACACCACAGCTTCCACCCCTATCCCTGCCTCATACCTGACCCCAGCCTGCCTTCTCTGCCCTCCCTCCTGTCCCCCTGCCCTTTCTCCTGCCCCCCCCCGTTTATGTTTATCCTGCCCTACCCCTTTGCCCTCCCTCCTGCCCCCTGCTGTCCACTGCCCACCCTACTCTACCTTATCACTGTCCCTCCCACCCCAACCCCCTTCTACCCTCTCTCCTAGTCCCCTGCTACACGGCTCCTCTGCGCCCCCTGCTTTACCACCTGCCCTCCCTCCTGCCCCCTTGCCCCCCTGCCCCCTACCCACCATGCTCTACCACCTGCCCTACCCCTTTGCCCTCCCCCTCCCCCTTGCCCCTTGTCCACCTTACTCTACCACCTGCCCTCTCTCTACCCTCCCTCCTAGTCCCCTGCTCCACTTCTCATCTGTACCCCACTGCCCTACCCCTTTGCCCTTCCTTCTGCCCCCTGCCCTCCACTGCCAACCCTACTCTACCACCTGCCCCCCCTACCCTCCCCCCTACCCTCCCTGCTCATTTGCACCCACTGCCCTACCCCTTTGCCCTATCTCCTGCCCCTCTGCCCTCCTTCTGTTTGACCCCTACACTCGTAGGCGCCTTTTAATTGCGCACGTTCATCGGTGGTAGGGCCCCCCTGGTTTTCGCCCTGTTGAGTTTTCATGAGGTGGCAGTTCGAAGAAATGCTTCATTCAAAAAAATAAAATTCTTCACATTTCCCCCACATTTTTATGAAAATTATGAAACGTGTAGTGGAAATATGAAAGAGCGGAATTTATGGTGGTTGGCAAAATATCAAGCAATGTCTTTGTAGTGCTGTGTACTTACATTGTGTAAAATAGCACCAATTTGTATTTGAAGAAAATTCACTTCACAGTTTACAAAATGAGATTCAGAAAAAATCAATATTAACAATTAACATGTTCACTACTATATTTTACAATAAACAGAGTTAATACAGAGCCCACCTGGTTTCCATAGGCAATGGGTTCAATTATATGTTTACATTAAACATAATACAAACAATTAGAAAAGGAATTTCCAAGGTGCAGACCCATAACTAAGTATGATAATACCTCAATTATCTTTTCATGTCGTAATACTTAAAAGATTATACGGCATGCCAGGGGAAATCAAAAAGAAAAATGTAACGAAAGAAGAAGCTTTGACGTAGATCGATTTTATTCATAATCTCTTCTACACATATACTGTCCCATAGACAGTTCAGGGTCCTGGCTCCAACACGATGCAAATACGGATGCCCGAACATCTCATTCAGAAGTAATCGAATTACGTGCAGAAACAATAAGATAGACGAAATGAAATTATACAGCCCAGGACCCTGCAATTAGTGGAAAACGAGATGGGAGGGATAGAGCAGATTAAGTCATATTCTGGAAAATTATGTCTCCACACAAAATGCCACGTTAACCCTTCGAGGACTACCAGTATTTTGATTTGGGGTCAAAGATGGTTTGGTGCGAGGATGCTTCACAGCGGATCACCATTGTCAATAAGGCTAGTCTATGCGCGCTGCATAACGCTGTACTAGTGAGCATTACACACAAGGGTGTTTGCAAGGTGGCACCGCGCATCTGATTTACAAAGCCGAGTAACTTGAACATATACATTCTCCATAGACTCTAACCCAAGTATTTTCAGGACCAGCGCAGTAGTCAAAGAGTTAATCTGTTGAGGTAGCGTAGCGCATGTATGTTAATTGGTACAGGAAATTGCGTCCAGTAAAACAAATGGTTAATGTTATTACGAAGGTGTGTTGCAACTCGTCTTGGGATGGGGCTTTACATTCATGTCCTGAAGCCAGTAATTAGCCCATATTTGATTTCTTTCTTGTGGAGCATGTCCGCAATTACCTTTGACATCATGTCAATTTGTCCTTGAATAGTTGTGAAATAATGATGCAGAAAAAGAAAAAAAGAAAATGTTGCAGAAAAAATGTACAGATCTCTGTGTCATTGTGGACAAAATATAATATTGTAAAAAAATAAAAATTTGTCTTTGAATAGTTGTGAAATATCCTGAAAATTGCACAGAGCTCCGTGTTATTGTAGACAAACTAAATTTCTTTGAAGACTTTTGGAAATGTAAACATGAACAAGGTAAGTTCTGTTTATTTGTTTGTGCCCAGTATAAAAGGAATCTGGCATTGCTTTTTTGCAAGCTAAAACTGGAATTAAAACGACAAACCCCTTTTTATAAATATTGTAAGAAAACCCTCCAATAAGATAAATAAACAAAGTTATAAAAAATGAAATAAGAAATAACTAACATCATAAAGGCATAGTTGACAGGTGCTTGTCAAATTGTAGTAAATACTGTATGGACTTTTGTTGTGTTTAGGCTAGCTAGCATTTTGACCTGGATAAAAAGAGGAAGAAAAATAATGCACATAACTTTATGAAGGATTAAGCTCTCCTGATAAAATTCAAAAGAAAACAATTAATGAAGCAGAATTGGCCTTTGCGCATACTATTTTTTGTGTATAAAGCTTTATTCCTTTTCTACATTCTCTTCTCCCTCTGTTATATTCTCTGCACTTGATTTTTAGTAGAGAAAAATAAAGAAGGTCACATTTTTACAGTTAAAGATAATATTGAGTTCTGGTTAACCCCAAATGCCCTGACTTATATCTTAATAATTTTGTCTCTTCTTTTGTGGGGGTACTTTGCTTTAACTCATATTCATATCACTTGCCGAAGTTGATTTGCTAAATATTTTTGAATTTTTGCAATTAAATAGGGAAACATTGAAATATTCTTATATTTCTGAATGAAATTTTCTCTCACCATTACAAATCAAGAACTCTTGTTAATTGGGTTGAAAATGGTCCGAAAAAGCCTACCCGATTGACCAGAGCCCTCTAATTGTTTTTATGCAATTTCTTCCCAAATCTCAAAACACTTCTGCAAGTCCTCAAGAGTATCTTTAAAGCCATCTGTTCATGGTCACTCAAACTTAGAGTAATCTAATATGAATGACATTTTCTCCATCCCTACCTTGTTGCCATGGTTGAATGAAGTCAAATTGGCATAATTTGTAAGCAGAGATTTATGTCAAAGACAATTTGAATTGAAGGATATAACGTAAATTGCGCTTGAATAGCATTCAAGTTCATCGAACTTGACTTTCCGAGTATATTCGTTTCTTGATTTATTTTGTTTATATTGTGAGAGTATCCAAGCCCTTCACTATTCAGATAAAAAGATCTTGAATTAACATTTTCCTGATTATTTAATTTTTTTTTTTTTTTCTATACAGCTGAATATATGTGAAATAGATCATTCTGGTATAAGGATGGCCAGGTAGATTTTAAAATCGAAACATTTGGGGTACTGCTGAATAGCTCAGTTTTAGTCAAGTCAGAGTCCTTATTTTGTATTAATCATATATGTACTGTTTCGCTATGTAATTTCCCCCCTCACACATCCCCAATGTCTCTTGTTACATAGTCTATTTTACGTTGCAAGATGGTAAACAGGGGGGGGGGGGGGGGGGTTCAGTGGTAAAATAGTGGGAGTAGTTTTCCCTCCTGTAGCACCCTAAAAGTGCTGTACTACCACTATAAAAGGCGAAAGTGAATCAATGACAAAAATTAGATTTAAACAGAAATAAGAATATGATCTATGTGTTTGGTCCCTCACGCTCGTAGAAGGGTAGGGGAAGTTCAAAACAATTTGATATCGAGGGGGGGGGGGGGGGGTATAAGCGTAGTGTCCTCCTGCCCCCAGGGTTCTTTATACCTCATTCTAGTATAAAGGATGAATCTGAAGCACAGAATAAACTCTCAACCAGATTATCCCCTGCCCCTGGCTAAAGTTGGGGGTGGGGAATGGGTATATCAGAACCCCCCTCCTGCCCCCAGGGTTCTTTGTACCCAAGTCTAGTAGTATAAAAGGGTAAATCTGAAGCACAGAATAAACTCTCAACGCGGATTATCCCCCCGCCTAATGTTGGTCAAGCCGGGACAAAGCGCAAGCAATAACATGCCGGCAGGCCTCCCCCAATCTCCTGGCATAAACTCAGCCTTAAAAAAAATCATCATGTATTCATGGCAGAAATTTGAGGCATAAACCTCTTTATAAACCCTTCTTGCACTTACCAGTGGAAATGAATATCAAGTTATTACACAAATATGTTCCCAGTGGTAGTGAGAGTGTTATATAGTTTTTAAAAGTAAGGGATTGGGTTGACATGTTGGGAAGGGACGTATTGATGAGAGAATGAAAAAGGAGAACCTCGTTCAAATAATGAAAACTAAGTCCGAGTAGTATAAGTGCGTGCTTGAAGGTAGCTGAGCTAATATTACACAAAACTCAGTATATATCTACTGTATTATTAAGTCCTATATTTGGATGCAGGGGCATACAGTATGTTTGTCCTCTCTATATAAAATAGTAAAGTAAAAATTGAATAGGATTTAGTATTTGGCAGCAGACCTAGATCTGTTGTAGCCTTTAGTCAAGGCTCCATATGGCTTGGAGATTCCCTATGCGATCGCGAGCTAGCTAGCTGTGAGAGAGCACGGGGTCAGCGAGCGATACGAACTGGCTCCATCGATATCGATGACTGGCTCCCATATAGAGCCTTTATGAACTTACCACGCAGTAATTTATTAATGAGATGAAAACATTAACGAATCAGATCGCTAGATGCGGGTAACCTCTGCCTGACCCGGGGCCTAATACACGAGTATTGCCGTGGCGTGTTCCATCATGTATCAAGGGGTTTATTTAGTATCAGACATTAATATTATGATTACTATTCTAATGATCAAATATGAGATACATCAGAGTAAAACTGAAGCATAAAAATATCCTTTTTAGCTCATCCGGCCCGAAGGGCCCGATGAGCTTATGCCATGCCGTGGCGTCCGTCGTCCGTCCGTCCTTCCGTCCTTCCGTCCTTCCGTCCTTCCGTCCTTCCGTCCGTCCGTCCGTCCGTCCGTCCACAGTTTTCAAAATGCTTCTTCTTCGTTATTTTTCAACCGATTTTGATTCTGATTGTTTCATAAGATAGGGCTAGGAGGGGGATTTAAAACTTCTACACAGAATCGTGAAATTCATTATATATGCTAATTTATGCAAATTTATTCGAAATCACAAAAAATGCTTCTTCTCCTTCATTTCTTGACCGATTTTGATTTGGTTTGCTTTATCTGGTAGAGCTAACTTTGGTACACTAAAATTCTACACAGAATTTTGAAATTTTTCTCCATTAATTAATTATGGTAATTTATGCAAATTTATTCCAAAAATCACAAAAAATGCTTCTTCTCCTTCATTTCTTGACCGATTTTGATTTGGTTTGCTTTATCTGGTAGAGCTAACTTTGGTACACAAAACTTCTACACAGAATTTTGAAATTTTTCTCCATTAATTAATTATGGTAATTTATGCAAATTTATTCCAAAAATCACAAAAAATGCTTCTTCTCCTTCATTTCTCGACCGATTTTGATTTGGTTTGCTTTATCTGGTAGAGCTAACTTTGGTACACTAAACTTCTACACAGAATTTTGAAATTTTTCTCCATTAATTAATTATGGTAATTTATGCAAATTTATTCCCAAAATCACAAAAAATGCTTCTTCTCCTTCATTTCTCGTCCGATTTTGATTTGGTTTGCTTTATCTGGTAGAGCTAACTTTGGTACACTAAACTTCTACACAGAATTTTGAAATTTTTCTCCATGAATTAACTATGGTAATTTTTTATTTATTTATTTATTTATTTATTTATTTTTATTATTTATTTATTTATTATTATTTTTTTTTAAATTTATTTATTAATTTTTTATTTATTATTTTTTTAATTTATTTTTTTTAATTTGTTTTTATTTTTTTATTTTTTTTCCCATGTCCCTTCTGGGGCGTCAAATTTATTATTATATATTTTTTTTATTAATTTTTATGTCCCTTCCAGGGCATCACATTTTAATTTTTTGACCAGTTGAAAAGTGTACCACATGAAATTTGCGATATTTGATGTTGCGAGATGCCGGATGAGCGCTACGTCATTGACGTTCTGGTTTGTATCCATATCAAATCTCACCTCTTTATTTTACAAGAAAGCAACATATTTTGAAATGACGTACCCTATTCATGTAATGGATGCGTCCTTAACATGTACGGCCAGATAGAGCGCTCTGTGTACGGCCTACGCTAGTATGTTGCGGAGACCCTCTAACAACCAGTAACCGTGTATTGTGCAAGAAAGCGTGTTTAGTTTTACTTGGTTTTACTATGCAGCTTGATTGTGTGTCTAAACAAAGACTAACACTCGCAAACGGCTGATCTACCAAACTTGGTAGATGAATATTCGTTATTTAATAGGTTTACATTAGAAATAAACAACAACCAATGTGCAAAGAAAGAAAGACTCTCGCGGTACCCGCTCGATGTGTTCGCTTCGCTCACACTCCGCTCGCGAAATTGTGCATATAGCGTGAGAGTCTTGACGAAAGACTAGATCTGTTGTGACTCAAGATGTTGAAATGTTTTTGTTTTGTTTAAGTTACCTGGCAATCCGATCGTGTTTATAATGTTTCAACTTTCACTGATTTTCTTTTTAAAGAAGTGAAGCGCTGTTTTCTTGAGCTTTTATTTGCTTTATTCTGTGTTTTCCTGGTTACATTATGTTGAATGTTTTGTACCTTTTTAAAGAGATCAATATAAAAATAATTAGTGAATGCATGAATAAACCTGCTCATAAATATTCATGATTAATTGTCACTACAATACATTAATTGATTGGGCAACCAATTGATTAATTGATTGATGGCTTTATCATCATTAGTTAATTTCAACATGTCTGTAAAGTAGATGCATCTCTTGTTGTATAGAATTTGAGATATGAAATATAACAAAATGTGGACCATTCACTAAAATAAACTTATTTTCCTTAATGTATCATCCTCATATCAATAAATTAATTGCTAGCCATATTTGTAAAGACCAAAACATGCATGTATCACTTTTGCTTGCTGCGAAAGAAAAAAAAAAGCACTTGAGTATTTCTACTCCATACCTGTGTAGATACACTGCGTATGACCCCGTCGCTAATGCAGGAACATGGACAGATTTTCTGCCTCAAGCATACCCCGGGACCAGATGAAATACTGACATAGTTTTTTTTTTTAAAGGAAAAAAAAAGTGCATTGACATTGTACTCTACAAACACAATGTACGTAGCATACGCAGATTGACCAACAAATCTCACTTGAAGAATGTTAATCAAATCTTGCTTCATTCGTACACCTCCGTTTTAATACGATTTGTATTTCTCTCTGTGTACAGTGCGTTTATGGTTCCTGCCCTGTCCCATACATGTGAATTTGTGTAGGGTTTTTTTCACCTCCATCAAGGTACATCACATTTACTCTTGTATTTTGTGTATTATGTGAATGCTGTATGTAGAGTTGTTTGTGGAAGAAATAGGTGTGAATTAACTTGTTTTTAAAAAGGTATCTTGTCTTTGGTATCTTTCAATACATTTTGACAAATTTGTGGAGAACTCTTTTTATGTTTTATACACAAACTTGCCCTATACTTAAAGAGTAATCTGCCTTTTATATGGAAAACAATTTTTTTGCCAGCTCAAATTCCCTTTTGTATTTAACCCCTTTCGTACAGGAACCGGGTGGGCTATGTACAAAGTCTATAGGGATATCATGATCTCGAGGGGGAACAGGTTTAGATAAATCACTTCCAAATATTGCCTGAAAGGATTTCGTGCTAATTGTCAAGAGCCTGGGGCCTGAAGATCTCAACTCTATTGTCCGTGAAAGGTGCCTTTAGAAATCAAAGTCGGGCACGAACAAGGAGATAAAAGTCATAATCATCCTGCTCCTGGTGACGAAAATACTGAGAGAAGCAATTACATCGGAATCTAAATGTTAAAAGGGGAGAATTGTGTGCACTGAAGAATTTCAAAGAAAATGTTATTTATTTGTGACCTTGGATGTTGCAGTATTTTTATTGAATAATTTGCTATGAAAAAGGTAAAAATTAAAAATAAATACAAATGGGTGCGATTTTCAATACATTTGACAAATTCCTGAAACTACTATTGAACTGCAGCATAACATTGTATATTTTATTCATCATTCATGTATCTAAAAAAAAATTGTGCAACTTTATCAACCCAATTTTCACCATGAATAGGTGTTGTTTGTTAAAACTTTAAGAAAGTCAAATAATTTGGGTCAACCAGCAAATTTATAACTAGGAATATAACATAGGAAGCATAATGGTGTACTGCAATATTCGTACATTTTGAAATCCCCATAGAGTTAATAATACAGGGCCCATTCATAGGCTATGCATGGGTTAAAGTGGACTCAACTCTCTGTCAGACAGTATCCAACAGTGTTTGACAGTTGTATTTTATTTTATTTTATTTTTACACAATCGCTATTAAAAAAAGAGCTAATTATTCTGCATGTATATAAATATCCCAATGTACCCCAAAGTGATTGACTGGCCCCATAGACCTGGCTTGAATGACCCAAAAGAATTCTAAATAATCAATATCAAACTCCTGTAATCAATGAAAACCAAAAGTTCAAATAGCATGTATCATTTGTGTAGGTTGCACCCCCTGGTTGCATAACAATGTGAGGAAGACAATAGGGGGCGTGAGATGATCAAGTGATAACATTATTTAGACAAAAATAAATCCAAAGAAGTGCATCCCTTTTCAGTTTGTATGAATGTTGAGGCTGGCACTTGAAATATATAAGTAGGAAATCATAAGCTCTAATTGTATTTTTATGATAAACAATTTTGATAAAATAATATAGAACATAGATTATTTATTTGTGCATAGTTATTTATATTTAAAAAGTTATTCGCCCTTGCCTATAATGACTAATAATAATAACAAGTTAGCAAAATTTTGAGACTGGCAAATGAAAAGATATATAAATTAGTTAATGCATCTCAATTTAAGCAATTTTCTTTTTTAATTTTTTAAAAGTTAAATGTTTATCGTCTTTGTGATCCTGTATATTCTCTCATTTAATTGTTCTATGTATATTATGTTCAATATTTAATTGTTTAATCTAAGAAGCTCCTCGTTTTCACATTTATGTTATGTTATTTTAATGATGTATTGTTTGTAAAATATCTGCAATTCAGCCATTTGGCTGCCATTGATATTATTTGCAATAAAACCTTTTCAATTTCAATTTCAATTTCAATTTCAATTTCAATGAAGTGGACCATGAACACCGAACATGAGTGGGCACTAATTATATATTTAGAATAGATGATTGCAGGCAGACCTGTGAATCAAATGCAGATATTTTGGATGATTATTGCTTCAAGTGTTACAACTGGTTAAATCACTAAACATTTTTAAAGTTTAACACCATCATCGTTACCTGAACGTTCCAATCACACACACAACCAGCAAGTTTGTTTAATTTAAATCATATTCCAGAAACCAAGATGGGGCTTTAATCTATAACGTATCCCCCTCCCCCCCCCCCCCCCCCCCCCCCCCCGGATATATCTAAGGTTTGGGTCTCTTTGGAAATTGCATGTTACAATAAAAATAGAATCAGTTCCAACAAGTTAATCGCTGCCCCAGAATCCCAGAAGAAATCCAGACCACCGACACTTCCAATTAGCATTGTGTTTGCAGGTCCACAGGAAATGCAATGCGATTTTATGGACCATTGATGACTGGGAAATGGCTTTTCGATAACGTTTTTCCCACACAGCTCAGTGTCTCAAATTGTAAACTTCATCGCTAGTTTCGTCTCTGTGCAAATTTCACTGTCATTTTCACCTTAGTAAGATTAGCTCACTTCAATTTCCATCTTTGTAAAATTTCCATCTTTGTAAAATTTCACTACAATTTCCACCTAAGTTGTAAAGTTAAGTTTTTATTTTGTAAAATTTTATCACAATTTTATATGTAAAAATTTCACTGCAATTTTCACCTTTGTCAAAATTAGTGCAATTTTTGTCTTTGTTAAATTTCACTGCAATTTTTGGTAAACTTTACTGCCATTTCATCAAAAAGATAAAAATGCTATTTCCAGCTTTGTAAAATGTCATTGCCACATTCATCTTTGTAAAACTTAACTGCAAGTTTGACAAGTTTTGCGTTGGGGCACATGGTGATGTCATTCGGAAATGAACATGAACGTGAAAGCGATCAAGGGCCACCACTGAACAAGTTACATGTAATCATGTTTATATGACTTAAAGTGAGGCCTGTAAAGTGTCTAACTCCACGAAAATTACTTGGAGCTTCCTCGTTTCTCTTCTACCGTGTTGTTTGATAGCTTATGGTAAGAGAAGAATAAAATATGGTTAGATTTTTTCAAATGCTCCTTTAGTATGACGATATTTATCATTCAGCTCAAAAGCGTTATTTAACGGTCATAAACCTCATAAACGTCCGTGTTAAAAGCTGACGCATATTTTCGCTTTTTTAACCAGGAAAGCAGTGTTCTTTTTCAATGAAACTTTCACACATCATTCGGACAAATCTTACAATGATTTTGGTATAGGATTAAAGTCTCAAATGTAATTTTGGGCAATATCTGACACTTTTCAGGTGCACCTTTTACCTTCTATACGATGAGCATTTGATTGATATCTTGATAGACTGTAGTCTAAAAAGGGCCGACACGTTTAAGCGCCATCACACAACTCATTACTTACATATGTCTTATTTTAAAGGGATCTAGTAACATTGTTCAAATCCTCAAAATCCAATTGGAATTCTAGCGGTTCCGTCATATCTTGTTGTATTTGTATACATTAGAAGCGTGGGACAAGTTTC
Organism: Echinarachnius parma; assembly: GCA_037951105.1. NCBI lineage: Eukaryota > Metazoa > Echinodermata > Echinoidea > Clypeasteroida > Echinarachniidae > Echinarachnius > Echinarachnius parma. The sequence goes on from JBAMJV010012191.1 coordinate 30,403, forward strand.
AGTTATTCAAATTTCCCTTTCATTATATTCACTTTTGATGTGTTCAGATGTTAAATTTTCTACTGGATAGTCGTATTTGTGTACAAAGTTTTTTTTATGATTTTCAGGGGTCTCTTATAAAAATTTCAGGCCCTTAATTGCCTAGAACCCACATGTATTGTTACCATTAATGTTGTTGTGTTGTACTGCTGACATGGAAAGTTCAACTTAGGGAAGGTAGAAGGTACAATGATCACATTAACCTGTTACCTACTAAATATTGCAATCCCCATAGAATTATTATACAGGGCCCATCAGGGTATCATTATTATCTATAGGTAAATGGGTGTAAAGTATTAAACATGGCCCACACAAGTGCAGGGGTGAGTTCACTAGCGGGGGTGCAGAAAATGCACCCTTGACTTTGTCAATGGACATTTTATTACCCGTAAAAGTCTTTTTGAAAAAGGGGAGTGGAGAAATAAAATGTAGAATTTAGTTAGTTTCAATTGATTCCACAGATCCTGTCTACATACCAATGTGAACTTTTAAGTTCATGTTTTGGGGGGTTTATTATCCTGTTTTATGTCATTTTTCAATGAATGTGAAGTTTACGAGTGTGTGTGGGAGGGGGGAGGGGTCTTTTGGTATTTGTTGTTGTTCCTTTGTGTGTTATTTGGATTATAGCATCATCTTTTCCCCTTGACAGCTCTGGGTTTGAAAACTTTTAAAATTAGTGTTTCCCCTTTTCACCTGAATATTTTACATGCATATACATGTATATAACAAACAGCTATACTTGAGAAAATATGCCTCAAATACTGAGGGACAAAAAAAGAAGAAAAATGGCTTATAGTAACATTCATGTCCAGCGATTATAAAAAAGGAACTTTTTTAGTGTTGCCTCCTTCACCAGCACATTTTACATGTGTAAAATCAGACAGACATAATTGAGAAGATATTCCCCAAAACAGCAAAGAAAAAAAAGAAGAAAAAAAGTGGCTTACAGTACCATTTATATCCGAGATTATAAAGGGGACTTTAAAAATGTAGTGTTGCCTCTTTCACCTGCACATTTTACATACATGTGTAAAATCAGACAGACATAATATGAAGATATGCCCCAAATACTGAGGGAGGAAAAAAAGAAATTTGGCTTACAGTACCATTTATATCCCAGATTATAAAGGGGAACTTTTACAATGTGGTGTTTCCACTTTCACCTGGCTGGACTTCTGGTGGGTGTTTCACAAAGATCTTAGCACTAAGATGGTCTTAAATATTATGGAAAGCCATAAGTGTCTTGAAACATTTATGTTGAAATGCATAAAATGTTGATTCAAATCATAAATATTATCAAAGAGATTTCATGAATTTTATGTGAAGATTATGAATCGCTTTGATAATTAGAAAATATATATGATTTGAATCAACATTTTATGCATTTCAACATAACATTTACACAAATGTTTCAAGACACTAATGGCTTTCCATAATATTTAAGACCATCTTAGTGCTAAGATCAACTTAGGATCTTTGTGAAACACCCCCCTGGTCTTATTTTACTAGCTGTTATATAATCGTCAGACGGAAGGACAAATAATTTTACCCATCATTACCCGTTTATTCATGGGAAGCAGAGGGAAGTCTTCCTATCCCATCCTCATTACTAGGGATTCTACGACTGGCCCACCGACCGGCCGGCCGGCCGGCCGGCCGGGTCTAGACGTTTCGCCCGATTAGTGAGTTCAAACGATACAAATGTAGTTACTTGTGTCCAATTTAGTCATGCAGCTTTATACGGTCTTTGTGCATTGTTACAAAGATACCTGGTAGTGTTAAAGGGATACTGGTGTTTGTCTGAAAGAAAATATTTAATTTATGACAGAGTATTCAATAGATTTGTATTGGGGAAGCTTTTTATATTTAGAGTGTATCGAACAAAAATAGATTGTACATTTAAACATAGGGGAAACTGAACCTGAAATTCATTAAAGAAATAAATATGAGCAAAGAAAATTTGGCCTTGTCATGGATCGAAGTTGATACCTAAATGGTCTACCTTTCCGTTTAAATAGCTCTTCCATCCTTATACTTGGCTATCAAAAGTGCACCCTTGCGCAGAAAACAGTTATGAAGTTTGCATTTTTGCTCATATTTGCTCATTTCACAATTTTCACAAAATATGCAAAGAACATATACTGTAAACGTTGTTATTTTCGCGCGATTTATATTTCGCGCTGAGCCATACAAAAACACATTCGCGGCTTTTTAATTTCGTGGCCGAGCAAGTGTTCACACGCATTGCAAATCGCGCATTTATATTCACGGACACCGACTTCAGCGCGAAATCCGCGAAAATTAATGCACCGCGAACACTACCACGTTTACACTATATATATCAAATTACAAAACTACACATTTCACCAACCATTCCTCACCTTTCCCTTGTCAACAAAGTTACTAGATCCCTTTAATCAATTCTGAGTCTAAATGTACTACCTTTAATGTTAAAAACCAGATTGAATCCTTCCCCTTCATTATTGTGTAAGTCGTATTATTCCCAATCATTACCCCCATTCTAATGGTCATCTTAATGAAGCCCATTAAAGCTTTTTTGTAGCGCTTTTCTCTCTAAGTTTCCCCTTCTTTAACAAAATAGACAATCTGATTTGTCTTGCTCAGAAGAATGGTATACAAAGAAAACCACTAAAGCCATTTACATGCCCCTTTTTTAGTGGTACTTATATTATAACTAAAGCTTTTAAGATTCATATGTGGTATTCAACTGATGGACATTATCAGCCTGTTTGTAATGAAGAAGAATTACATGAGATTACATGCAAGATTACATGGCTCATTACGACCTCGTTGGACGATTTCTCAACTCACCCAATTCTTGTTTTCCTAATGAACAGCTTATGTAGTAAATGTACAGTATGTAGTAAATGTATGGGAGTATATTTCAAGCGTATACAGGAACTTGATAGATAAAATTAATGAAATAAAAGTTTTGATCAAAATTATCTTGACAATGTCAACCTTGAAAGTTACTCTAATAACTGAAGATAGTTTTGATTCATGAGTTAAAGAGTCATGCAACTTGACTAGTACAACTTTTGATACCACATTTGTTTAATTTTTCAGTCTAGGTAAAATGTGTTTGAATAATGTATTAGTCCACATTATGTTGCCTTTTGAGTCAAGGTATACAAGTACATCAAGAAACATCAAACTTGAAAGCTACTATAATAACTGAAGATAGTTTACATGAGTTAAAATTCATGCGACCTGACTACCAACATTAGATTCCACATAGGTAACCAGTCTAGGCAAAAAGGTGGATAGAAAAAAAAACAGGAAAAAAACAAAATTGAGTAACGCAACTTGACTACTCACTCTAGATTCCTGTGCTGGTCTCCAGCGATTTGGTAGCAAATCAAATTACCCATTGCCAATTCCAATCACAAAATGTCCACTTTCTTGGAATGGAAGGGGTAGAAACCCTGGAAACACTTTTATACCCATTTCACACCCAAAATTATGGTGAACATTTGTAATTTTTCTATAAAAGAGACAGTATAAATGCTACGCATATAGACTAAATTAATTACTAAGTATGCTTTATCTACCTGCAGGATTCAGTATAAAGTGATGATGTGATGTGAAACTAAAAAGTCATGCTTTTTGAAAATGTTACACAACCTATCACTGCCTTTTGTCAAAATTAGGAACCCAATGTGAAAAAAGGACGAATCTGGAAACACAGTTTTCCATTCTATTTAATTGTTTTGGGTATTAAATATAAATAGCCAACTTAAAGATGATTAAGATTCATTAATCAGACGCCCGTTGCCCTCAGTGTAATGCTGCACGAACAAACTAGCCTAGTTCAAAATGAAGATCCGTGGTATAGCATCCCCATGCATGACAATTATTTTCTGAAACATTCTAGTCGAGTAGCAGCGTGAATCAGAATTGTGATATGAAAGGGGCACATGGAAATACAGTTCTCCATTCAGTTCGGTGATGTGTTTGGTAGCGTGTGTGCGCTTGCCAAGGTTATAGTATCCTCTTTGCCTTGGCACCAGTTACCATGGTAGTAAGCGTAAACAAATTGGGAGAACTCTTGACAGTATGTTGATTGTTATGTCTGAGCACTGAGCTATGTGTCTTTTTGGTGGAATGTCTCACATTTGTGTATGTCTATCTGTTGTTAAAGTGGTGATTTAGTACAAATTGAAACGAGTAGAGTGAATGTTGATGAAATTTCAATTGAAGAATCGCTCCCATATCTGGCAATTTAGAATAATAATGCATTTTGAAATTGTCCTTAATCTAAATATGTATTTTTCTCCTCTTTCTTTTTTTACATGTACTGTCCTGTTGTCTGCCTGCTACTCCTGTTTCCATGGTAATCTTGATGCTGTTAACCATTCATTAATAAATGCAGGTGAGTCATCTATAACTCTTATAAAAGCAATGTCTTGGGGCTACAAAAATAAATGATATTGTATTGTACTTCAAACATACATCATGTGGTGCTGTGTACATATTTAGTGTTTTTCTTCAAATGTTACATATAGACTATGAGTAATCATTTTAACTCACTATAAAGATAATTTTACCTGATAGGCTTCTAAATTATGATAGAAAAAAAACAGAAATAAAACAAAATTTCATCCAAAATCATAAAAATTTGACCTGTTTGGAAAACATCAAATTTGAAGGAAAATAGAAGGATTTGAATTTTCATTATCATTATTAGAATGTGTTTGGAGGATTTTGTAGGAGATTCAGATAAAGAAACATTCCAAATCGGGTTTCTTTTCGGAAACTTGCATGGTTGCGCGTGGAAGACATCAATAGAATGACTTCTGAAGCCTAAATTGCTGGACGAAGGAGAAGAAAATATCCTGAAGCGCCAACGTAAACAGAAAGCCACTCACCGGGTCACTGAAAGATAATGCAATGAGTGGACGGGGGCCAGTGGCTTCCCAAATTATCCCCCTAATTCAATGTCAACATTTCCGAGGTGTTTTACTTTCGATGAACTCCGACCTTAGCCTTGCTTCATGATGGGATCATCTACACCTGAGGCTGAGAACTTGACTTTCAAATTTTTCTAACGAAATATGACCTAAATCTGACTTTTTGAGCATCTACATGTATTTCAGAACAACATCAGAATTTGTGTGTTGGACCAACAAATTGATATGTTTTACTGACAAATTAATAAATCTTATTTAGGAACCTCTTGCATTTTTGGCATAAAATACAAAGATTATGGGGCCAGTGGATTTGCAAATGATCACTTGATTCAATGTCAACATTTCCATGGTGTTTTACTTTCGATGAACTTTGACCTTAGCCTTGCGACATGATGGGATCATCTACACCTGAGGCTGCGAACTTGACTTTATAAGTTTTCCAACTCAAAAATAAGTATGTGAGGACGTGAAGATATTTGACCTAAATTTGACTTTTTGAACATGCATTTGAGATGTTGCATAAATATCAGATCAACACATTTGTTTGTATTATTGACTAATTAATACATTTCATCTGATAATCTCTTTATTTGTTAGCATGAAATGCAAAGATTACAAAACCAGTGGCTCTGTAAATGATCCCCTAAAAGGCCTAATTCAATGTCAACATTTCCATGGCATTTTACTTTCGATGAAGTTTGACCTTCCCCTTTTTGACCTGAGGCTGCGAACTTGACTTAATAAGTTTTCCAACTCAAAAATGTATATGAGAACTTGAAGATATTGACCTAAATCTGACTTTTTGAACATGCATTTGAGACCAACAGATTGTATTTGTGTATCATACCAACAAATTGATTTGTATTTGACAAATGAACAAATTTCATATGATAATCTCTTGTATTTTTGGCATTAAATGCAAAAATTGCTGGGTCAATAACTTGCAAATGATCCACAAATTCAATGTCAACATTTCCTTGGTGTTTTACTTTCGATGAACCCTGAACTTTGCCTCATGACAATATATAAAGGGAGGGAGTGCATGTCTGGTCTTGACTTTCGTCTACCGCAATAAATCTTCTAGAATTTCTTTTCCAAACAAATTATGAAATTGTACATCAAATCAATATCTTCTGCATTATAATGAAGGAGTATAATTCTGAACTATAAAACACACCTACAATTTTAACCACCTTTCTTTAATTTGTTTAATTGACTCATTTTCTCAATTTGTTTGTATTCTTTATCTATGGTTTATTGACTTGATGACTGTATATTTTTTTTCAAGAATGGGTCTACTAATCTAGCCACCTTTCACCTTGAATACAAATTTCTGTGACCGATTTCTGAATACTTTTTATTTTCTTTCTTGGCAACACTAAACAAAATTGAGGAGAAGAGTTGACAGTGATTGACTTTACAGTGCAATAGTTTCTTGGGAATTCCGTGCACTTAGCCATGCTACTGGAAGAAAAAGATCTTTACAATGTATCGCCCCAACGTATGTGTTGGTAGGGAAAACTCGTACCAACAAGGGGAATATATTTTCTAGACCAACCTTAGATTTGTATTTACGTGTAACCCAGAAGTATAAGATTTCTATATTTATGAGAGGCATCTAGGTGTTTTAACCCATTCAGACTGGTCCTGGGCTGGGCTGGACTGGTCCTGGGCTGGACTGGTTCTGGGCTGGACTGGTTCTGGGCTGGACTGGTCCTGGACTGGACTGGACTGGACTGGACTTGGACTGTCCTAAAAAGTACTTGGGCTGTGGTCTGTGCACAACACATGTTATACTAAAATGAAATTGTCTTCAAAGGGTTAGCATTTTATATCTGCATGAATTATACAAGTATACATAGATCATTGCTTGGAAAAGAAAATGTCAATGATAATAAATGTTTTTTGTTGTTGTGTCATGGGAAATGAGCGATGGTATCTTTGTTGTATAAATAGTAATTTTAATTGAGAAAACTTGATGATTGTTCTATGAGCCGCACTTTTGGGGAACCGAGACACAGTAAATGAGTGCTATATCCCTCATCAGTATTCAGTATGAAAACTTGACTAAACATTTATAGTTCTTGGAGCATCTTCTTTTTTTTTGTGGGGGGAATGTCAAGTATGTACAGTTTTGAGTTTGTAAACTGAGAGACAGCAGTCAAATGAGTGCTGGGTATCTTTAATCAGTGTACTGAAATTCCAATTGAGAAGACTTGACGATAATTCATGGAGCCTCCAAGTTGGCTTTGCTCAGCCCTAAAAGGAAACGTGGAAGCAAACACTTGAGGTTGTCAAATTCTCCTCTCGAATCATGTAATCCCCTGAATGCAATGCAGTGCTTAACTGGGTTCATGATTGAAAATATATATTCAGTAGAGCGATAAGCAGCAACAATTGTGTTCACACTCTGTTTTTAGCCTATAGTTTTATCATAAGATTCATTCATACTTGCCATTGAATCATGTAATGTAGTGCTTAACTGGGTTCATGATTGAAAATATATATTCAGTAGAGCGATAAGCAGCAACAATTGTGTTCACACTCTGTTTTTAGCCTATAGTTTTATCATAAGATTCATTCATACTTGCCATTGAATCATGTAATGTAGTGCTTAACAGGGTTCATGATTGAAAATATATATTCAGTAGAGCGATAAGCAGCAACAATTGTGTTCACACTCTGTTTTTAGCCAATAGTTTTATCATAAGATTCATTCATACTGGCCATTGAATCATGTAATCCCCTGAATGCAATGCAGTGCTTAATTGGGTTCATGATTGAAAATATATATTCAGTAGAGCGATAAGCAGCAACAATTGTGTTCACACTCTGTTTTTAGCCAATAGTTTTATCATAAGATTCATTCATACTGGCCATTGAATCATGTAATCCCCTGAATGCAACGCAGTGCTTTAATAACTTGGTTCATGATTGAAAATATATATTCAGTACAGCGATAAACAGCAACAATTGTGTTCACACACAGTTTTAGGCTTTTAGCTGATAATTGTATCATATGATGTGTTCAAACTGGCTAAAGACTAGTCATTTTTGTCATAAATGTACTATCCTATTATGTGGTGGTATCTTGTTCATTATTAAAGAGGATCATTGATGACGGAGGCAAAAGACTGTCTGCACACTCTAGATTTATATCCTGTGATCTATATACTGTACTGTGATCAGTGCTGGGTTCATACTGCCCCGAAACAAGTAATTTTTGTCTCCTGAATGTACATGTAATCCCCAAATGCAGTGTTTGACTGGTTTCAGATTGAAATCACAGGATAGTCCTTGCCCCTCACAAATAGATAAGAAGAATTCTTCTTCTCAAGGCCAAAACAAATAAATTGTTGGATTGGAGTAACGGGCAACCAAACATTAGGATAGGTAGGTAGGGTTTTTTTTTTTTTTTTTTCATCCAGGATTCGCACAAATACACAAGAACACACAAATAACACATATCGCAAAATTTTTTTTTTTTTTAAAATCAGAAAAAACCTTTAGGGTCGGTGGTATTTTTAGGGTCGGGCGGGTTACACCAATCCAACAATTGATTTGTTTTGGCCTTATCTTCTATGCTTCTTGCAGCGTTCATGGGTGTTTGAACAGCTACTCTAAATCATGTTCCTGTTTATGAAAGCAGGCATATCAACTTTTGGAAGAGCTTTTTTTTCATCACATTAAGGACCGGTCCCAACAATATTTTGGCTAATAGTCTACAGAATATACATGGTATACTGAAAAATAGTCTTGAACAGGTTAGACTGCCTGTTTGTGCATTCGTTGTCCAGAGCTATTGACAGAGATTGTCAAAGCTTACTTAAATAGTTTAAACAACTGTCTTTATTTCTGCCCAGTCCCATTGCTAACAAATGTCTGTAATGTATTCATGGATCGCTTGTCTGTCAGCCCCCTCCCCCCCCCCCCCATAAAGGCCCAGTCACATATCACAGAATAGCATAAACGGATGCCCCAAAATATAACATTTGCAAAATCAAATTATTCAGTGGTGAAAGTCGTCTCCATTGCTTCATGCCCAAAACTTTCCGTTGGATAGAATAACGAGCATCGCCTGACAAGGAACGGACAAGAAACGCATACGAACAGATTGAAAATTGTACTATCCGTCAGACCTCCGTTTATGTCATCCGGTGATATGTGACCGGGCCTTTAGGAGGATATTATTTATATGCCTCACCGATTATCCATGAGAAAGGGAAGGAGGCTGGGATGAAATGCCTTTGTTATAATGGCAAACACTATTAGGGATGAGTATACTTAGATTAGAAAAGGATGACATAATGACAACCAAATCTCAAATATAAAGTGATTCAATAACAAGATGATTTCGCTGGGGTTAACTTAAAGGGTACCACCAGCCAAAAATAATATTCTTATAACTGAAAGGTAACATATTTAGTAGTCCATTCCATCAACAAGTTCAGAAAAATATGTTTCCAGAAAAAAATATATAATTGAAAAACGCTTCACCATTCTAAAGCATGCGTTCATGGGTCTGGATGTATGAAGACTACCTTTGTGCAGAGCGAACGAATCATCCGGATTCTATTGTCTCCAAACGTACGCGTGAATAGAATTGGCGCACTCGCAAATGTTTGGCCCGCACGGAACCACGAAATAATAGTGGTTCCGTAGGGGGTGGTAATTTATTGCATTGTTTATGAATTACACAACCCTTTGCAAAATGTTGGGTATCTATTTGATATCACAAAACGGTACCAAAACATATAATTATGTGTTGTTCTTTGCCTGGTGGTCCCCTTTAAAGGTACACTTGAGTATTGGTACTTCCAAAGTGCCCCTTGACACTATTTGGTTGGTTTTAATTCCATTTGAAAGTTCATTGAATAAAACATGTGAAATGAGAATCATTCCCTTTTGAATGCAAATCAAATTTTAGCGTGCTATTTTTGTGTGCAGGTGAGCTTGAAGAGTAGTCACAGTGGCTTTGTCTGGACATATTAGCTTAGTAGGGCATGTATACATGTAGAGTTAATCAGTGCACTAATTGAGCTTTCACGGTTACCATGTACTCATGAATGAGATCTATTAAAATAGCTATTTTAAGTCTAATTAAGTCTTGGCTAAGGGGCCATCTACAAAGTACGTACCGTAAAACTCCGTGTATAAGACGCACTTTTTTTCCGTCGGAAAAATTTCAAAGTGGGGGGTGCGTCTTATACACAGGTATAGCACAGGTTTTGGGTTTTTTTTTGGACACCCTGTAGTCATGTTGAATGTGTATACATACACATGTTTTAGGGCATGACAAGAGCTTGCTGTCAGTTGTAGCATTCAGCAAGATATACCTTTTTCTCACACAAAAAATATTGGTTACAGATGTAAAAATTGCAAGTTTATTGAGCAGTAATACTGCTGCTAATAAATATTCATACATTCGTGAGCAGCAGTACTAATTAAATATGCAATTTTCTAACCAGTGGTTATAAATTTTGCTCATAATTAAAAATAGTTGTTAGTAAATTTAGAAAATTGCATTATATTTAGTGAGTATTGGTGCTCATGAATATTCATGAATATGAATATGAATATTTATGAGCACCAGAGTTACAGCTCAATAAATGTGCAATTTGTGTACTAACCACTATTTTTATGTGAGAAAATGATGTTGATGAATGCGACATTCAACATTAAAGGGCATCAAGCGTGGGGATGCTACACAGCGGGTCGCCATTTTGAACTGGGCCAGTTTGCGCGCACCGCATGACACTGAGCTAACGTGCATCACGCACCGTGCGCAACGTGTACTTAAGATGGCGCCGCGCATCTGAGTTGACGAATCTGAAGTACCTTTAAGCTATTGGCATGCCCTAGACCAGTGGTATAAGCATTCCAAAAGCACTTCAGGGTCTTTTAAAAAAAATACAGGGTGTCCACAAAAAAAAGAAAAAAAAAAAAATTTTTTTTTTTTTTTTTGCTGTGAAAGTTGGGGGTGCGTTTTATACACGGGTGCGTCTTATACACAGAGTTTTACGGTACTCACAAGACCACATGCATAAAAACTGTGTACAGGGGGGGGGGGGGTGGGGGGGAGGGGTGGTCAATTTCAGACAATAATTTGCGTACATACTTTGTAGATGGTCCCTAATTGAAACTTCATTAAAAAGATTTCTTAACGTAATTATGAGTCTAATATTGTAGAACTAGGTCTGTAACTATAAGCGGTGAAGCTAAAATAAAGAGGACTAAAAACTCCAGTCTTCGAGTTGAACCTGTGACTGAATTTATAATGGTTTGGCAAACTGTTCAATCTTGCCGAATGTATATTTGTTTTTCTCATGAATATTACAACCAACCCACTGTCCCAAACATAATGGATCCATCCATGCTAAATCGATCCTTCACTCACTCATACCATCTCATTAATGTTTAGAGTTATTCACCCCCCCCCCCCCCCACTCTCTCCTAAACATGATAGAACTATCTTAGTCTTACCATGCTAAATCCTTCAATCATCCCCATAAAATACATGTAAATCTGCAGCTTTATCAAAAAGGGATTCACCTTTATTAGAAAGGAAAGTGGCGCATTACTTGGTTAAATTGGAACGTCCTTCCCTATCATTCAGCATGATAATGGAATCCCCTGGTATCTTGTAGAAATGGACAAAAAGCCATGGAAAGTGGTTATCTTCTGCCCACCTCTCCAACCAGGGGGAAAAAATAACATTTATTTTTCGGGGGCTACTTATCAAGCTTGCCTACATGAAAATAACACTCTAAAATTTGTTTTGCATTGAACTCCATAGATGCATATTTTGGGGTGCTACTTTTGGCATTTTGGGGGATCTTTTACAGATCCTAATGCCTTTTAATAAAAGGCTAGATTTCAAGGGTTTTATGGCATCGATAAATACCAAGTAATAATAGGTGTAGAATGGACACTGAGAGGTGTTGATTCCACTACTTACCAAGGATGAACGACGATTATTGAGCCAGGGAAATTGAAAACACCCATTTAAAAACCGGGATAGTCATCCTCAAAATGTGACAAATTTAACACCGATATCACGGACGTTTCTATGGCAACACTGATAATGGTAACAACATCAACGGCTGTGATCAGTGGTTCACTGAAAGGGATATCCAGCTCTGATGCAATCAATGAATAAATAAATAAGTTAATAAATGAATGAATAAATAGATAAATATATAAATGAATGAATGAATAGATAACAAATAAATGAATTAATAAAAAGATCATTGAATACATAAATGGATACATTTACCACATAGAATCAAAATGAATTTTAAACCAGCTAAGTTTAGCATTTGAAATTCTCTGTATGTAACTTTTTACAGTTCTTCCAAGTGACAGTTGGGTTCAGCAGCAAATTATCAATAAAAAAGGATATTTAATTTATAGTTAATATCACATACAGGTACCAAACCCTTCATAAACCCCTATAAAACGTAACATTAAAAGTGATACAAGGTTACCAAGATAAAATACTTATCCTCAGAAATTGTAGGATATATAAATACCGAATAGGGGTGGATCAAAAACCAATTATAAGACAAGGTTAAGAGATGGTCATTTGTAAGTCTATCTTGACAATTGTGACAAGAAATCAGAAAGGAGAACATTGTCTGGTCGAAAATTGCTACAAGGATGAGCTAAAATCTGTTAAATCCCTCGGACAAAGTACAACAAATCCATGCAACAAAGAATGACAGGTTGCCCGTCATTTTCGTGAATAGCGCCTTGGCTAACCGGCTAACAGTCGCATAATCCGCCAATAATGATCGTCATTGATGCTGGTGATTGAATACTTTTTTTCTTCACTTCATGCCATTCTTCATTTAATAGTTGAGCCGTTTTAATCCTGCCACATTGTATGTTCTAATGATTATATGTAATGTTACATGTTTATTCAGAAATATGTCACAGTCTCTTTGCTACAATTTGTATCATTATATGGGAGTTTTGAAGTAAAGCCCGGCGCAGACAGAGCAGACTCGACCCGATCCGACTGGTTTAAATCAGGCTAGAGTTGGGCCCGATCGGTCGGAGCAGATTTATCGTGTTGAATCGGCCCCAAATGGCATCCTATCCGACTATCTCTCGACTGGCAAAATGTGTGTCGCGAGGCACTGTAAACTGAGCCGATCGGAATAACAACCAGTCGAGTCGGCTCTGTCTGCGCCGGGCATAAGACGATTAGCATGCATCTTTACCCCATTTCTTTCTACATTCAGCAATCCCCATAGGTTCATACAGGACCCACTGGGTTCCTGTAGGCAATCAGCCAATAGGTTAAGTTCTTTGTGTTTCTGATTGATAGAATAGTTTCACGTGACTGATCTTGGTAGCAGAAGAAAGTTAGAAGAAGGGAAAGAACGTCCTGGGAATATGGAAAATAATACAAAAGCAGCTCAATTTAAATGTGTCTAATATTCGTATCTATTGATAATAGATTTTTCGCGATTGAGAGGGTAACAGACATTTTCACGAGCTGTTGATTTCGCGATTGGCATTAAAAACGGGCTTGCCACAGCACTGAAAAATCAGTACTTTCAAAAGTAGTGACAAAAATGCAGTGCCTTTTATATGCTAATAAAACTTCTCCTAAAATACAGCAAATTTGTTTGCTTGTTGTTAATTTTGAGACTGTTTACCTACATGTATTTGTAAAATTCATGCAAACTAAAACCCTCGCGAAATTAACAGCTCATACAGTATATCAGATTCAAATCCTCTTTCCTGTAAAGACTTGTCTAGTGGGTATATGTACGGTCATTTCCTGTATATTACCTAAATATCTCAAAAAGGTTGTAGATTAGACTTTGTAAACTAGTAGTCTGACCAAAACAAGTCTAAACTGTTTGGTAATGTCTTGTGTAAACTGGGGATGAGTGGGCACATATCTTCAACCCTTAGCAACCGGGGGTACAATTGCACAAACGAGTTGGGAACTGATCCCGGTGCAGCTATATACAGGGTGGCCCAGAAAGAATGCAACACCTACGATCGTTAATATCATCAACATCATCGACCAAATGTCATTGTTTTTTATTTGACTGGGTAGAACATTCTTTTTCCAACAAAATGATACCATGAGCATTGACTTTGGGTAAGGCGTTTGGATCCTAGGGCCATTTTTCTGAGGCAATGTCGTTTCCCAAATTTGCACCTTTTTCATCTCCGGCGATCCTCGGAACACTGAGACATTCTCGCCCCACGCAAGAATTTTCGGGCTGGGGTCTATGGAGAATGCCCATTGTACCAAGTAATGTGTTGATTTTTGTGTTAATGTGTTAATTTTATAGAGAAACAAGCCTCTTAAATTTCTTGTCTTTTTTGTTAACCTACTCTTTGAATAAGTTTTGATAACATTGTACAGAGAAAAATGTGGCATTGCCCATGTGTAGTATAGTCCCATACACAATCAATCAATCAAGTAAATAAAGCCTGAAATGCAGTCTCCTTTTTTTGCGTGAAAACAACCCCACAATTAGACAAAACGGCTGACTTAATGGTATATACTTATGCTGTGGGAAAAAATGCAGCATGAATACTTAAAAAAAGGTAAAACAACCAAAACGAAAAGCTCAAAAGATTATAAAATCCCACACCAAATCAATATTTATCTTTGGACAAGATAGCACTGGTACCGCCCACTCCAAGTTTGCTTATTTTTTCCGTTAACAGTTTCCAAATTGTCGAAATAAATGTCAATGCACAGGTTGCTCTGGAGTGGGCCGGGTACTTAGCCCTAATCTAAAAGTAAACTGGCCAGTGTCCAGCCCATCTGACCATTGTTTGTTGTTTGTTACGAAGACGTCTCGGAATGGTTTAATAGCTGTACTTTGGGGCTGCGAGGAATGTATTGAGGATCTTATTTTTCTAATTCTATCGTTTTCTTCTTCCGCTCTTTCACTTTGTTGAAGGTCAGATGTTTTAAAGGGATATAGTCGGGGATGCATAGCCTGTTACCATTGGTCTACTTCCAATTGGTTCAAGTTGGTCTAATATTATTTTGTCTACCCAAAGATTGTCTATGTCAGTCCTGCTGGTCTATGTATTCTTGTGTCTAATCGTATAACATATTTAGGTGTTTATAGCCTTTGGTCTACTTCCAGTTTGACTTAAATACCAAGTTGGTCTAATGTAATTTGGTCTACACCCAGTCTATCTACAATCCTTCTGCTGTTTGTATTTGTTTGTTTATTGAATCATAGAGGATATTCAGGGGTTTATTGCCTTTTGGTCTAATACCAAGTTGGTCTAATATAATTTGGTCCACATCCCATTTGTCTATAAATTGTGTCTACTAATTGTTTGTTGTTAGGTCTAACTTAGAGCTAAGTTCAACTTAGAATCTTTGTGAAACACCCCACTGGTCTCAATCAAACAACAAAGCATCCTCGCATATAAAAGAAGGGGACGAATCACAGGATTTTGACTTTTTGGATGAAAAAATAAGAATTTTCATATTTTCTCTCTTCTATTTCACCCTATTGTCAGGATTTTCATGTAGCCTAAAGAAGAAAAAAAATTATGATTAATGATGATGATTTGAGGCAATAACCAAACCTCAAAGTCTAGACCGCTTGCTTCAGTCCAGCACAAGTGTGTATTCCTAATTAGCTCCATGGTCTGAAATTAGCCGCACCTTTTTTGTTTGGCTTGTAAGCTGTGGTCAATTTGAGATTGCTATCAAGGGCAGCCGGCAAAGTCAGAAATGAAATAAACTGTGCAGCTTGAAAGTCACCATTGACAATAAACTGTTTGGAATAAATGTTGTGAACTTGGATACAAGATTGTTTTTATTCTTCTCTATCCAATTATATAAATGTGCTTGGTTAAATTGGGAATATTTCCTGAGGGCTATGATTTACAATAGACAGTAAAGTGAGACAAATAAAGGGGAAATCTTTTGCTCGTCCATTTATCAGCGGTCAGTGACTCTTATCCTTTTGAGTAATCTGTTGTTATCGCTGAACTTTACATTGATCATTCAAGCAAATTAATAAAGTTTTGGAGACAAAAGAGATAATGTACATCAATTTGTAGTAATTGTCAGGTAGAGCGCTAGGGTTACATTTTGTCTTTTTTTTAATACAAATGTTCTTCTTTTTTCCCCCAAATGCTTTCTTCTTGTGAAGGTATACTTCTTTTCTATGAAGTCAAGTGGAGAATACGCATGATGCGATTCAACCAACCGCTTTGATGAATAGAGTAGTTTTAAAGTGACTTCCATTGAGGTTTTTCAAATTGTTCACCACAAAATTAAATGCTAGCCAGTAATAGAGGTCAAGTTGTAGCGTAGGCATTGTGGAGATCATAGTTTGAATTTGATAAGGCGGATCAAATTTAGATGATGATGATGACAATGACGATAGCAACAATGAAGATGCTGATGATGACAATAATGCAGGAGGAGGAGGAGGAGGAGGAGAGAGAGAGGAGGAGGAGTAGGAGAGGGATGTTTTAAATTCAAATTCATTTAATATCTACCTTGTTTAAAACATCATGAGTTATGAATATTAGCCTGCTGTTAAAAACATGAGAATTGATGTTAGAAAAATAACTTGTTTGTATGCTCAAATATGCTGATAAACATGAAAACACCTACATCAGCACCTTTGGAAGTAGTGATCGCGGTATTTTATGAATGGGCTCCCCTCCAGACGAAAGAATGCCAGTACGTTCACCTCCTGAGCAATTTGAGGGGCGGGGCATTTCTTTTTTTCATTATCCCCTCTGACTTCTTTTTAAACTTCCTCAAAATGTCACGTCGAATAAAAGATTTTCTTTTCTCTCCTTTGGAGGGTTTGATTTCACCGGACAAATTTGGGTAAATGAGCGCTCAGCATGGTGGACCATTATGTGGTCTGCCCGGTCCTTATACGGGGGTCATTTGCCAGTCCATGTACTGTTCCACGTAAAAACCTACGGAACGTCCTCGTTTTATTCAGCCAAAAGATGCCCCGAAGCCACGCAGTTATTGAGTGACTGGCTTTGTCACCTTGGTAATTTAGCTTGGCAGGGCTGGCTGGCTGGGTGAGAGCTGGGTTAGAGGTTTGGTGAGATGGGGAGATGCTTGTAGTAAACACTTGCGGTAATGTTAGGAGTTGTTCGCCACTGCCTTCTGCACATTAAAGGCCTGTTAACTCATTTGAGGCGGTTTGTTTACGTATAACACACATTCTGCTTACACCCTAGCCCAAGCGTTTCGTCAATGTCATCACCATCCCCAGCAGTATTTTATCTTCATAATAATCATCATTGTCGTCGTCGTCGTCGTCGTCGTCGTCGTCGTCGTCGTCGTCGTCGTCGTCGTCGTCGTCGTCGTCGTCGTCGTCGTCGTCGTCGTCGTCGTCGTCGTCGTCGTCGTCGTCGTCGTCGTCGTCGTCGTCGTCGTCGTCGTCGTCGTCGTCGTCGTCGTCGTCATCATCATCATCATCATCTTTGCCATCGTCATCTCAATCTCCATCATCATCACCATCACCAACTTCACACAACTTCATTGTGTTGTTTTGTGTACCTTTTTACTCTGGCTGGGGTCTTCGGAGAATACATATTATAGCAAAATCAGTCAGTCCTGAACGGGGTTAATCTTGTAACACTGATCTCAATCACAGTTTGATCAAATTTAAAAAGAAATGTTTTTCCTTTATGACAACCCAAAGTTGGGGTGCAGTTAATACATGGGTGCGGGTTATACACCGGCAAATACGGTACCCATAATAATGCAGCCATACCCTTGCACTGGCTAGAAATGACAATTTTCCCCATTTATTATTGCGAGGGTGTGTGTATGTAGGTTTTGGGAGGTGTCCAACAATAACAACCATGAACTCCAAGGGGAAAAAATAACTTTCAAGAAATGAGATGGAAACTAGCCTAAAGAGAAAAGAAAGAAAAAAAATGCACTAAATTTTCATGAATGAAAATTATTCTCTGATATATATCGCTTGTATGTTTGCTAGGAAAACTTGATATTGAAACTAGTAAACGCAGAGAAAGAGAACAAAAAGTTGACCAATTTTCATGAATGATTTGCCTTTCATATTTCACAAATTTGAAGCCACAAAAATATAGCTATGTAGAAAAAGAATGAAGCTCAGTCATGTTTTGTTCACTATATATCGTTTATAATAATATGATAGATGGTAAAAGGAAGGAGTGAAATATAATGTATACTGTATGTGTGCCTACACTTGTTCTTATCTGTGAATGGAGCTTATTTATGTGCCTTTCTTTCATATTTATGGAAAAAGGGGGAGCTAGCAGTGAGAAACAAGTCCACACTTCTCTGTTTATGAGTCATATTGATTTGGAAATATGGTTTTTATTTTTTCTTCTCATTATATACTCAAATAAGTATTATTTTGTTATGAATGAAATCATTTTGTTCACATGTTTTTATTGATGTAGTTGCATGGTTTTTAATGCAAGATGGAAGTTGATCATAAAGAATACAAACACTAAACCTATTTATTGTATGAATGAACTACATTATGTACTTATTTTTGTCATATTATCGGGTGAGAGTAAGAAGGACCTTGAGTCAATTTTTTGCTAAATTGAGTTCTGTCTTCTCTCTGTGATGCTTAATTGCCAAATTTTCAAATTGTGGAAATATCTAATATCAAAAATCAAAGACAGCTAAATTGGGTTTTACCAATTTTGTGTTATGTGAATTGTACGGAAATGCATCAACATGTTTTTGTTTATTTCATGTAAACGTGTTTGAATTATTCTGGGTCAAAACAAAATATGTGTGCGGCTGTAAAATATGACAGCTGAGATATTTTGCCACATTCTTCCTCAAGTAATACATGCATCAAATCACACAATACATTGCAGAATAGAGTGGGAGGTAGTATATCTTATAATTTTAATAAATCAAATATTTTGGTGGTGAATTATTCTGGGTCTAAATTATATAATTGTGCTGCAATAAATTATGACAAATTATATATGTTTTGGGCACATTCTTTCTCAAGTAATAGATGCATTTCTATTTTTCAAATTCACGAATTTGCTTGTTAGAATGCCATATTTTCAAAATCACAAATTTCTCTGACAGAATGCCGTAGGGGATTTACTTTGAATAAATCAATTACATTTCAAGCAAATATTGTAATGAAATTTGGTAGTGGGCGGCCACCAGAGCAAACAATTTAAATTAAAGATGTCT
Organism: Echinarachnius parma; assembly: GCA_037951105.1. Lineage (NCBI taxonomy): Eukaryota > Metazoa > Echinodermata > Echinoidea > Clypeasteroida > Echinarachniidae > Echinarachnius > Echinarachnius parma. The sequence goes on from JBAMJV010012191.1 coordinate 49,570, forward strand.
ACATTACCTCAAACATGTCTTTGTATTTTCCTGCCATACAAATATAAATAGCATAAATACATTTTTAAACTTAAATATCATACCCCTCGATTTCCAGAACTTTGAATAGTTTTTTTTTGTTTACTTGAACCCAAATAACTGGTATTCTATAGGATATTTATGGAAATTTTACAATTCTTGACAATAATGAAAAGAGTGTTGGTATTGGTTTTAACTTTTGTTGAATTCTTCTTTTTTTCGTACCTTTTTTTTAACGCTGTGTTTGTTTTGTTTGTCATTTATTTTCCTCAAGTATACTCCCACAATGTTCAAACTTTGAATAGTTTTGTTAGTTTACCTAAACCCTTAACAATATAAAATCATATTTTGTATGTTCATTTATAAACTGTTTATAGGAAATAGTATATTTTTTCCTTTTTAATACTTTTAATTCTCCTTTTTTATATAACTTTCCATTTTCTTTATTTCATGTTCAGTTTATATTCTATTTTCCTTTAATTTTTTATTTAACTAGTATCTATTTTATTTCCTCTAATATTTTTCTCTTTTCTTCTCATATATATTTGCCTTGAAAAAAGGAAGGAAGGAAATTAGGCGTATAAAAAGAAGTCGAGGAGCGAGAAACGTTCCCTTTCCGACTGTTCTTGGCTGTGTGTGCTGAATATGGCGCCCAAAGTGCAAATACATGTAGTCAGCATACAGTCATCACAGACGGTTATTAAAAGTACATGTATTTCCTTTGCTTGAAATGGGGCCAAAATAATTCTAAATATGGTACAGAAAGTGCAAATACTTGCACTGGTAGTGACTTTGACCATGAATTTTAAAACTATTGTTCCAAAAATATTCTCCCAAACTACATTATATGCATTTTCACACAAGTTTGTGTTATTAAATTTGTTGTTGTATTTTATTTTATCAGGGTTTGATGCATATCATGCATCTGTGCGCTTATCTTAACCCATTGATGACCATCTGATTTTGGTATAACACACATTCTCCATAGACCCAATCCCAAGAATTGTAGGGACCAGTCCTGAAGGACTTGATGACCCCGAAGTTTAATTGCCAAACTTGGTAACCTAAATTAATAGTATTTATAAATGGTTTTGTCTTAGTTTGGGGCTAACCAATTCTGGTTTTGGGCTAGGGCAATTCCAAGCAAACGCCGTGACGGCCAGAGGGTGTTTCTCACAATGAAAGTCCAAATAACTCATAAAATCTAAATATCTAGAACCAACTTTTGACATGCATCTATAACCACTATCCTACCAATAATTTACAATAGGCAAGAAAACCAAAATTCCCAATAAATTATTAATTATGAATATCAATATCTGCCGTAACGCCGTGACGGCAAAAAGACATGGGTTTCTTACATGCTAAGAAACTAAGTAAACTCTGTGAACTACAGGAACATTTTGCACTTTTGTCACATTGATTCTTTGTACTAGACATCAAGCTAAAACATCCAAATAAAAATGTAGAAAAAATCCAATGCTCATAGTAAATATGATATCATAAATGTATCTATGCACTGTAACGCCGTGACTGTAACGCCGTGACCTCTGAATTGTACATGTTATATATATGGGAGATATTAAAGAGATGAATAATATGATATAATTTTAATGTAGTGATCCAGAATCAATAAAGAACTAGATGAATGGGTGATATAACCAAGATGCTATTAAATAATCATCCGCATGACACAAATTTGCAGCACAGCGCCCTCTATTGATCAAAAAATCTTTTAGGACATAATTGAAATTCTTATCTATTTCAGAAGTTAGTTAATGGAACCATCAAATATTAAAACCAAAATACATACTTAAGTGTAACAATGAAATATGAGACCTTTGACATCTGACCTTTGACCTTGTTTCTCAAAATAACATACAAATGTTTAATTTTTGGTCTGCACAGTGCATATTTGCAAGTGATTTGTTTCATGTAACATGATTTCAGAGTTAGTAAATGTTTGTTTTTTAATTGGTAATTATCCGAGTGACCTTTGACCTGTGCCCCAAACAGTTTCAGAAAATTGTCTTTTACATACAGTACTCTTTCTAACATTGATTCTGGAACTTAATTGTGAGAACAAAAAACAACAACAATATTTTGACCTGTTGACCTATGACCTCCCATGACCCCATTCCCTTATCAGGTCATATACTTCACAGGACCCATACCAGTATTATTATCATGTTATCCTTCAAGGATTCTCAAACTATCTTAATAATAATATAATTTTTGCATATTTGTTAGCTATGTGACCTTTGACCTTTGACCTCATGGACCAAAATCATATCCAATAATCCGTACCTCTAAATACATGGATTGTACAAAGTTTGAACGAAATCCATCCAACGATTCTTGAGATATTGCAAAAAAAAGAACACTGATGTACAGATGCACATACAGACAGACGGACATACAACCCATACACATACATGACTCAGGTAACTTTGAGATGGAAACATTATCAACTGACCCTATTCATATAATTATAGCATGAGCAATGCCCAAGCATACCTACAAAAAATATCTTGCACTACTTGATTATGTCTCCTGTGTTATGTCAATGGGAATCCAGTAGGTAGCGTCACGGCGTTACACAAAACGTAACGCCGTGACCAAATTGATATTGATTATATTAATAAGTGGTAAAAGATAATGCTGCTATTCAGCATGCATATTATAGCCCTATAGGCTAATACAGAGAAAACAAAAAATTATTTCATTCCCATTCATATTTTTCCAGAAATATTAAAAATATATGTTTTTAGTGTAACGCCGTGACATATTAATGATTGTAAATGAGACAGTCACTGAAGCGGAACGAAGAGCGAAAATGACGAAATTGATATTTATCTGAAAAATTGAAGCAATGATCCTATCAACACTGAAATAAAATGTTATGAAAACTCCTTTTCGCAGTTCTTTTATGCTTAATATTTAATTGAATGTTTTGTGAAAATAACTGAAAATTAATTTATGCTATATATTAACAATAAAATAGTAGTTTACAATTTTTTTTTCAAAAACAAAATACATTTTTGGAAAGTTCAATCTTTTAGCTTTCATTTGATACCAAATTTGTTATGGTACAACGAATTTGAAAAATCAGTGGTCATGTCAATGTTTGCTTGGAATTGCCCGCTAGCAAAATTCAAAATGGTCTTGACATTACTCGCCAGAAGGGACCTCATTGAAAACAAACCATTCCAGCCTTGAATAGGTAAATGTTGTAAAACCTTGAACAGTATTCAAAACAAAATGAAGAGAGGATATATGACATAACACCTATATTTACACCTTTTGTGCTTCATTACGGTGGGAACTGTCTAGCAAAAGTTCCTGTTTACTGATTGCCATCCAGGTAAAGAATAAACTATAGATTTGTCTGCTTTATCAAGACTCTTTCTGGATTATGAATTATTGATAGCATTGTAAGAAAAAAATGAATTAGCAAATTTTAACAATAACAAACAATAGAAATCTGGGATTTGATTAACACCTAAGTATTAACACTTTTAAACCTCATTACTACCATAGATACTTTCTATCAAGTCTTTGTTTACTGATTGTCTTAGGTCCTAATGCCAAAAACAGACGTATGTCTGTCTAGATGTGTCTTCTTTGTTAACCTGCTCCAGTCTCGATGGTGATTGATTGATTGATTGATAAAATCCCATGAAAAAGAAAACAAATGTACTTTTCACAACTCATTAGTCTAGAAACTGTCTTACAAAATTTCTTGTTTACTAATTGTCACAAGTCTGAATGATCAAAATAGAAACATCTATTGTCTAGATTTATTTGTCTGTACTAACCACCAGGATGGTGAATGATTTGAAATCCCATGAATATGAAAAAGAAATGAAAATAAAAGAGTTATTTGCATCATATTAGCCTAGAAAATTTCTAACAAAAGTTCCTGTTTACTAATTATCACAAGCCTTAATGATCAAAATAGAAGCATCTCATTGTTTAGATTGTATTCGTCTGTACCATGCACCTGTAACTAAAAATAAGGATGTGGTCGGAGTTACAGTTGGCAAGAAAAATATTTTTGTACGAATTAATGATTTCCTGAACACTCATCGATCCTTTCCGGGCCTGTACAATAATTACAAAACCATTTCACGTAATTTGGTTGCGCTAACTCCACTATCTTTTCTTGGTAAAAGAGCATTGTTGTTGCATTGTCTTTGTACTACTTGTGAGAACCTTCTCTTTTGAGAACAGAATATAGTCCTGATATGTTTCAGTTTATCATTTCTCAGGTTTTGTCATTTTCTGTATAAAATGAGGGATAGTGTGTAATATTGGTATAAGTTTGTTTGTTTTCATAGTGCTTCTTGCTTATAAAAAGGAAACAAATAATTCAAATTTATCCTGAAACATATTATCTGCAATGCAATCTATTTATATTCTTCGGTCAGCTATGTCAATGAGCGGAACATATTGATACATCATGGGTCATTTAATAAAAAACACAAATTTATATAAACGTTTATCCCTTTTCACTCTATTACAAAAAAAGGAAAATTGATATACCTTCTTGGTCAGCTAGCTATGAAAATATATATACCTACGGTCACATGCTTCATATTGCGTGTAACAATCACATGTTCTGGTCATTGGTTTTTATATCCCCTTGTCATGTACCGGTTAGTGTCAATCCATGTTTAAGCATCCCGTTATGACATCATTTGTCAGTTATTCACTTTTGCTTTCCTTTTTATTAAAGAGAATTTGAAAATAATACCAATATGATTAACACCAATTTATAAATAGACACCCAGAATGATAAATTGATATTAATTTTGTCTGTGTAAGTCGTATTCGGTATAGAAGAAAAGGCTTGACACATGAATCCTTAACTACAAGTATATTACTGTACTACAATGTAGTTAGCAAATACAAAATAAGACAATTAAATGCAATCATGTCATTTATTTTCTTTTTTTTAGTTATTTGATGAGATTTTTGTTTTCCTTTTCACAGGGATTTCAATCTAATCCCATTCACACACCCATTTTTGTAATTATTTTTTTTTACTGAATCACTTCTTTATTTATTCAGTTATATCATGATATTTTATGTTCCCAGGTATTACAATGTACTTCCATTCAAACGCCCACGTCTAACCTCACACCCACCTGATAAATCTGAAGAAAACAATTGAAATGAGAATAGATCTTTCGTTTGTGACAACTAGAATTATATCTCTTCATCAAATCTGTGTTGAATTCTTTTTATGAATAGTGGTTAGCTTAAAATCAGTGACAAAAACATAAGCTAAATGTATGTTTATATTTTTAGTTTAAAAGAATTGTGCAAATATTGTTCTTTTGTAAAAACATCACTGTTATTATAGGGTCACTCGATGTCATTTTAATGTATCAATTTGCCTAATGTGTGTGTTTGTTTGTATAAAGGTCTTTAAATAAACAATTATGTGTGTGGGAAATGGATAAACAGAGTCATTAAACATTTGTTTGTACCACTGAACATATTGCTTTTTTCCCCCCAAAGACACGATTTTATTTTGTAATGGTCCGTGAAAAAAGTGACAAAATTATCAGCTACATTTGTAAATAAATAAATACAAAATAACTGAATTACTGGTTGATTAACCATGCATATCCTTTGTTTGTTGTCTCTTTTCTCTATATCTCGGCCATGCTCTACCCATCATCCGTACCACTTGGTTTACTACAACAATACTTATGTGTGGGACTACATTAACAGGTGAGTGACTTTTAGTTGATTTTTGCACCTTTTTGTGACAATTGGTTTGAAACTTCTTGGGTGCCGCTCGTTTATAATTCATCTTTTTGAGTGAAATATCAGTGGAAAAAAAAACATGAAAAACATGTGGGTTTCATTGTTCACTTGTTGTAAGCTCTGAACATCAAAAGTAAGTGATGGGTGTGTATAGTATGAAATGCTTGTGTGTACAGCTACAAAATGCTTGTATGGGTGTGTATTATGTATACACATTTTTTTTTTTTTTTTCATAATCACTAATTAAATTCTCACAATAATCAAGTTTTTGAGAATGAACACACAAATATGTACATTTATATAATATCCTATATGCCTTCCCCTTGATATTCAACATTTTCATGGAGTGATCCATGAAGATTTGGACTTCAACAAATAAAACATTAGCATCATCGTTTAAATAGATCCTTCTGAATGATATGTGAAAGTCTCATCGAAAAAGAAAACTATTATTAACCTAGTGAAAAAAAAGGAACGTTGATGTTCCAATTGATTTTGAATACAATCAGAAAAAAATATCTCCATAATGAGGGAGACATTTCAAAATCAGAAGCCCATTTCATTCTTCTTTTGCCATATGTCAAACAATAAGGTACAAGAGAAGTGTGTTCGCTCCAAGTGATTTTCAGTTGGTTGAATTTGACAAAGTCAATGGACCCTTGCCTACAGCCACAGGACCTGGTGAGCCATGAACAAAGTGTGTAGGAATTTCTGAATTTCCAAGGGAACGGGCTTAGATATTGCCATTTTGTTTTTAAAAGATCTATATTGATGAGTTGTGTAACAAGTATCCTATTGGGTGTCATAAATCATCCCCATTCACCTCAAACTCAATATCAATGTTCACTCCCATGACTATTTAGCTGTACCCTTGAGATTCTGCCATTTTGTCCCCTGTTGATCTGCATTGAGTGGTCAGACAAAGATCGCCCTCAACTAAACTCACCTCAAACTCAGTATACACTCCCATTCGTACTTAGTTGTTTCTCTGAGTGAAATTCTTCCGCAAGTGCTCCAAGATGTAGTTTTAATCCCTCGTCCATTTGCCTGATCTTTATTGACTGGCCGGACAAAGTGATCGTCTCGTCCCGATTCACCGCAACTCAAACGTGACAAAATCAATTCCGCCCTTTTGTGGATTAGCCGAGTGCTGGGCACCAGCACCACCAACACCATGTAAACAGTGCTAATATTGCATCACTTCCCATTCTTTTCTTGTCTTCTCTTCTCCTTAGACTTTAGTACAAGGCTCAAACCTAGCATTAGCCAAATTGTGGCCCACTGGCCAAGGGGCCCTGAAGGCCTACTGGCCTAGGGCCACTCAAATTGATCTTTGGGCCATCAGAATTTCATTGATTCCAAATTCCGCTTGCCCAACATTGCACCTTTCAGAATTTATGATGTCCATTTTAAAATTTTGTTTTCGGGCCACCAAGTCCTCTATGTATTTCATTCTAAATAGAAAAGACAACATTATAATGAAACTTTTTCTAAAAATGACATCATAATTGAAATAATCCCTGTTGGCCTTTACATTCTCCTCCATGTACACAATGTATTTCAAATTAAATATACTGTCAAATTAAATCTGACAGTATATACAAATTATTTATAAACAAATTAAGTTTCTTTCTTTACTGGGTATAGCAGTGGGTACAGTATCACAGCCATTATCTTCAAACATAATCTCAAGTACATTTCCCCTCTTCTATCTAAAATGTGTAATTAGCAAAGTTGTACAGATCTAGAACGAAGGGAAAAAAATACAAAAAAATTGTGGTTAAAATCATTTGGTACTTCCTGTGGTTGAAGTATTTGACAGCAATTAGGGAATATTTTGTCACTATACTGGCGCCTCTGAGCCCTCTCAGGCTCTCTAACCATCATTAGCGTTTGATACTGGAATAACCGAAATCTGGGTTTTTGCTTCACAAAATGTTTGTGTTCCGCCTGTATAGGTTTGTAGATGAGAATATTGAGGCGTCTGAAATTAGAGATGATGAATGAATGTCTCCATTGTTCCTGAATGTCCATTTACTTGTTTGATCATCTGAATATTTGTTTGAGGCTTCTTCTCTTTTTAAAAATCATATCAAGGATTTTTTTTTTTTTTTTTCAAATATGAATGTTTTTTTTTCTTCAAAGGATTTGATGTCAAATTGTCAGATAATAATTAATAATCTAATTTGGTAAATATTCATACAAAATCCAAGATAGCTACATTTACTGAGTTTCTACATGGCTTTCAAACTCAAAACATGATTATCTCTGAAGTACAGAAAGAGTCTTGGCACCTTCTCTCTCTCAACCGACGACTAGTTGTAACTTGTCCCAGGGCCCATCTTCAAACTTGACTGGTATGCCAGCGATTCACAAACATGGGGTCAGAGAGAGAATTATGGAACCAGAGTTTATGATGTGCTTATTTTCTTACAACACAAAGTGACAGCGCCCCTCACAAACCATTCTGCTCAACTCATTACATTTGATATCAGATGTTCCACGTTATATTTATATACATTGCAGGCTATGGGTTAAAGTATTTTTTTAGTAAAATAAAAAAGGCAGCAAGATGAGGATGTTACGGACAAAATAAAAAAAGAAGAAAAAGAGCAGAAAGATATGTTATGGACCATGTCTATGACCTGTGATGTACACTTCATCATAAACAGTGATACAATTTATGATCCATAGGCATTTGTAAAATAACATGTACCATGAAAGTCAAAGCCGTTTGTTATTTATGAGGTGTTGTGCTGATGGGGGCCCCTGGGGCTATATACGATGGGGCACCTACATTTTAGTCTTTAACTCCTTAGCCAATGGGAACCTGTTAAACCCTGTATTAACTCTATGGGGATTGCACAATATAGTAGTGAACAGGTTAAAAGTTAAATCAGTATCCTACAAAGTGTAAGCATTTATTGAGTCCTGAACATGATTTGATAAATGCCTGGGGATATGTTTATGGCTCATGCATTCACATCCAGGTTTGTCCTGTAGATGAACATGGGATATTTCTTCAAGCATTTTATTTAATACCATTATATTTACTCTTAATTAAAATCAGTATACTATTGAAGCATTTTTGCAGTCCTGAATATGATTTGATAAAAGCCTGGGGAGCCCTTGCATTTCAATGTACGATCTATCATTTAAGACAAACTTGTGATATTTCTTGAAGCATTTTATGCACAGTAATACCAGTGTGTCTTTAAAATGAAATATTTTGCTTTGCTGCAAGTTAACAAGCTATGCATACCAAGAGACTTTACACATTTAATAACATGCTAGATACATCATTATAATGTAGATGCAGTAACTAAATGTTTACCTGCTCATTATGTAACAGCTTCCCCTCCAGATAGATTAGCTTATTTGTCATGTCGGTTTCCCAGGGCAACCCAGTCGCAGTCGCATGCATATCTTCAAAATATATTATGTAGACATTATAATGATGGTGTACTCTAAAATTTATGACAGACGAAGATAATTAGTTTTTCTCAGGTACCCCAAATCTATCCTTGCTTCATTAATGATGATGTTACTTTCTCATTAACCTGAAGAAAGCGAAATTGAATAGCCAGAATCCACTTTTAACCAGCTTATATAATCCCCCTTTACATCGACAATAGCAAGAACTTGGTTTGAAGTGCCTATATATTCAATTCATACAATTTATCTAATGTATTGCATGCATTGAATTCACTGAATTGTTTTTATTCAATGAGTATTGTGACTAGAGTCAACCAACACTCAAAGGTTTAACCTTATTAACCTATAACTATTGTTATTATTCTTTAATTTGTCATTCTGGTCATGAGTGCAGAATATTAATGGTGATAATAATTCAATCCCATCTACTTGTAGAGGAAATTGGTTTATAAATACCTACAACTCAGTGTTTAGATGTCAGCAACCTTTAATTTTGAATGAAATGTACACAAATTCAGGAAAATAATTTAGATTTGCCTTTTTCTGTTTTCCACTTTAAAGAGCAAGTATACAAACATTTGGCTCGTAAAACTCAGACGCTTATTGTTTCATTATCAAATGGTGCATGCATGAGAGATAGTAGGAATTGTGACGACAAAAGAAAACTTCTGACAAAAGCAGATCATTGCAAAGAAGGAAGGAAAAAATAGTTCTAAAACCACCTGTCTGCAGTTACTGGTCTAGCCACAAATTATACAAAATTTTGTATTATAAATTGCTATGAGTGAATGAGAAAAAAAAGATTTCCCCAACCTCACCTACTCAATAACCATGTTACAAATGGTATGCTTGTATATATACAAATGATTTTATCAAAATCATTTTGCATCAACCCTCCCCCCCCCCCCTTCCATTTCTTGCCTGCCCCAAAAATATACAGTTTTGTAAATTATGAATATGAGTAAATGAGAAAAAACAGCATTCTGAACCAACTTCCCATAGTAAATATCTAACTGCAAATTGTACCCTTATTTACATGCATTTGTAAATTATTAGATACAAATTATTTTGCAAAAATTGAACACAATTTTGTATTATTAGCGAAAAAGGCTGAATGCGATAAACAAGCAAAAAACATACAGAACCAACCAACCTTCCCTAGACAGTAATCTAGCTTGAATTATACACTTAAATCTTCATCAGGGAGAGCCCTGGACCATACCAGAGCGGTGAGAGGACCACCTCTCTTGTACTGTTGTGATCAATGAAAAGGATGTTTTGGTAGACAGGTGTAGTTCAAGAATGTAAGCAGACAAAAAAGGGGGGTAAAGTGATTACCCGATTGAAGATGATTGTATTTGTTATAACATGGCTTCCCCATAGGCTCCCAGCCCCAGTATTTTTGGGACCAGTCCTGAATGGGTTAAACGAGACAAGATAGGAAGAGGGGTAGAAGGGTTGGACAGGGACTAGAATGGGGCAAAGAGGGGGTATTGATGGGGTCTAATGGAGCGGAATTCCCCCATTGAACTTGCGGTATGATTTCTTACATTTTTTCCTCCCGATTTCTTTCATAAATTTGTTGTATTTTTTCCTTCCTTAATTATCCTGTTGTACATATATGTAATTTCTCTTTTGATTTGATTTGTTCTGTTTTGTGTCTGTTTTGTGGTATGGTTTCTTTTGTTAATTTGTTGTATTTTCTCTTTTGATTTCGCTGTTGTACAAATTTGGTTTGATTTATTTGATCTGTTGCATGTATTTTTCTCTCATTTGTATTCTGCCGTCTTGTCTGAGTTTGTGTATTTTGTTTACGCCTTCCCCTTCTCCAATTAGTAACCAAACTTATTTGTGAATAGAAGAATATAGATTGAGTCCATAGAAATATTATGAATGGGTGGGTTGATGTATCCTAAATTTTCCCTGCATGAACTCTGGAGAGCCAGGTTTGGAGTTTATTTTGATGAGAAGTTGTAGAGTGTGACATTACATTTTAATACTTGATTTAATTGATTCTGATTTGAGTATTACACATACATTTTGCATTTTCACATCGATGTACATTTTTTATTAATTCAAGACTAAGTGATTTTGGTATTTAATATGCATTCACCTTAACAGACCCCAGCCAATTATTTTCGGGAACAGACCTGAGTGAATTTAGTATTGAATATCATGCTTTCAAACTGATATTGATATTTGATGTTTAGACTCCTTTTCTGCTGTTAAAATGGGTAACAAAATGATATTTGATTAATTAACTTGAATTACGTTGAGGTCTAGAGAAGGGACGCAGATTCAATAAAGGAAACTATTTAATTTGTTTTAATTAATATTTTTACTAATATTTTCCTAGATCTATTTCCTAGATCTATTTGTTTAGCTTGTAATACTCATATAGGGCAAAAATTTGTTATGAGGAGTGTTATCACACACACCTTTTGTATGTTTTGTTTAACCTGTATTTGAACTTTAGACTTTGATTACTGAAGATAAGAAATGAGTAAGCAAGAGCAAATGAAAATGTTCAGTTTTAAAATAGAAAGCCAAATTTGTTTTCAAAATCTTTTAAACATGGAGATCGTCAAAGGATTCTACAATTATGTACCCTAGTATGGGGGCGGGGAAACACACTGATAACAGATTTTGATACACCTACACCAGCGAGATAAGATAATTCTGTATTTTGTCCCAACTTATTTAAAGCTAATTTCAGGATATAGTTTTGTTGTCAAGTCTCTCTCCTAATATAATAATTGAATAATGAATTGATTTCCACCCTCTCCCATGGCAACAAAATATGGGCGCATAGAGCAAATTATGCGCATATCCCATTGTTCAATTAATTAGCGCAGAGATGAGAGAATTAAAAACGACATTCACATTTTTTTCTAAGTCAATCAATATTTAGTTAAATACATAAACTTCATTCACAATTAAGTGGGGTGGTTCCATTTCAATGCGTCAGTCACATGCAATTAAATTATGAAAATGCTCTCCACCCTCTACTAATAGAACAATTTGCAAATTGAATTTCAATAAATTCTCACCCGTTCAAAACTGTTTGGTGGTCGTTGTCGCGTCACATGACACAAAAAACTTCATTAATAAAGTCATCCATTTAGAATATAAATGTATCTAAGTGGGGTGGTTCCATTTGAATGCTTCACTCACATGAAATGTATGTAAGCAAATATTCTCCGCCCAATTCTAACAAGCTCGCTTTAATGGAGTTCTGATTTATAGTTCTCACCAGTCTAATGCTGTTTGGTGGTCGTCAACGCTTCACGCGTCACGAAACACACCTGCCCCCATTGTTTTGGGTTAATGACAGTCGGTTGATGGGAGCCCTCGTGTGGTTGGAGTTTGCGGTCGGCGATTGCATCGGTGGCGGCGGCGGTAGATAGAGAAACAAGATGTGGACCGGAACGTGTTCAGTGTTTTGGTCCACCTCTCAATGCGGCTTTTGGGCTTTGGGCTTTTGGCTTTCCCCCGACTGCGACGAGACGAGCGCAAGAGAAGTCTTGCGTTAAACCGCCATGAATTTTGACTAAAATCATGTTGCACTTGCAAGGTCAGACCTGGGATCAGTCTGACTGTGTGTGTTGCAGTGACATGCTTTATTAAACCAGTTCAACACAGTATGATTTGGGTATAACATGCATTCTCCATAATCTCCAGCAATGCAGGAATTAATTTAGTATTTTAGGGGGCTACTTTTTCAATCTGATGGATATCACAAAATATTTTACATAATACCCTATGGTAATTTTAGGGGCTACCTACTGAATTTAGAGGGCTATTTTGAAAATTAGGGGGCAAAATCGCGCTCCTACCCTTGTCTCCAGCATGAGTATTTTCGGGACCACTTCACCCACCCACACCACCACACATTTGTACATACCATGCACATAAATACAAACAATAGCACAAGTACTAAGAACAAATGGTGCCCAATCCCATTATATGGGGAACAAAATGACTGGTTACTAGCCATCAACCCCGCCGCCATCTATTTATTTCTTTCTTTCATTCAGAAGAAAGGATATCCTGTAGCAGTGTAGACCTGTGCCAATTGTTAGCTGACCCTGTAAATAGTGAGAAAGACTGGGGCATAACACTGTCTGACCTTTGACCTTGTCCTCACCTGTCCTCAGATGACCTTCTCTTGATCTTCATAATCTTAGAGAAGCAATGTTGAGGGTTGATTTCTTTCATTCTAGAAAATGGCACTTAGGGTATCCTGTGCTAAGCATGCCAAGTGCCAGCTGACCCTGTGAGCAGTGAGGTAGACTGGGGCATAACTCTGTCTGACCTTTGACCTTGTCCTCACCTGTCCTCAGATGACCTTCTCTTGATCTTCATAATCTTAGAGAAGAAATGTTGAGGGTTGATTTCTTTCATTCTAGAAAATGGCACTTGGGGTATCCTGTAGCAGTGCATACCTGTGCCAAGCATGCCAAGTGCCAGCTGACCCTCTAATACCATTTTCAAGCTTACATTACCGATGGAAATACCGATGAAAAAGACCGATGGAATTTCTTATGTAAACAACGGGGAACTCGCAACTTCCCCTCTGTCGCGTTCATAATGCAGGGGAATTTAATCGCCTTTTGCATTCACCGGCCGGAAGTGAAGAATTGTTGATAAAAAAAAGCCACTAGCCTATACTTTCAATAAATTTGTTAGTGATCCGTTTTAAATATTGTTCTGATCATCATTTGGTTTTATAAATATATGCTTTATAATAAATATATTATTATAACGATGTTCATGAAATTAATTTTTTAAAACCTTTATATTCATGCAACATACAAGTAAAACGGGGCCCCTTGGTAGATCAGTTGTTTAACTGAAAGGGCAACCCTGTTGAAATAAAACGTTAATAAATAATAAATAAATAAATAAAACGAATCAATTTATACGTAAACAAAACGTCAACAAAAAACACGTGCACGATACTCGAGGTTCACTTTACACGAGCTAGCTATCATATGGCGCAGCATAATATTATCGCATGCCGTGTTCCAAAAAAAGCGCGCGTTACACTGCTTTAGCCGGAACAAGAACGACCTTTGACCATTTTCATCGGTATTTTTCACCCGAACCATTTCAAGCTGACCGTTTCATCGGAGTGACACCGATAGAAAGAGAATTTCTCCTACTCTAAAGTAGGATAATTTAATCGCCTATTTCTCTTCTTTTCATCGCCTATTCTATCGGCTTTTTCACCTCTGTAGCATTCATGCTGGCCGTTTCATCGGATGCGTCCGGACGCATCCGATGAAAAAACCCTCAGCTTGAAAGCAACATAAGCAGTGAGGTAGACTGGGGCATAATTCTGTCTGACCTTTGACCTTGTCCTCATGTGCTGGAGCACCATGTGATACCTTTGTGTGTTTTATTGTACAGTTGCATGTCTTCCCACCTCTCTGGATGCCCTACTACAAAGTTGAGCATTTTAGGCACGATGGGAGGGCCGGATACAAAATAAATAATGTTCCCTCTCCCTATTTTCATGCAGTATACATCTTGCACAACTTCTTTCTCTAATGTTGTGCATATATATGACAATGCTCGAAATTAGCATAGGCCCGATGGCCCGGGGCCACCAAAAATTGCTGTCGGGCCAGTAAAAAACTCATATTTCAAAGTTTGGTGGCCCGATCGGGCCAGCAAAAAAAAAAAATATGTTTTTTTTATTTTTTTTTTATAGATACCCTGTAGTCATGTTTAGTCTAGGGCATGACAAGAGCTTGCTTTTAAATGCAGCATTTAGCAACTTATACCCTTTTCTCACATACAAAATATTGGTTAGTTAAAAAGTTGCAAGTTAATTGAGCAAGTAACACTGCTGCTAATGAATATTCATACATTCTTGAGCAGCAGTACTCATTTTCTAACCAGTTGTTTTAAAAAAAAAGTTTCATATTAAAAATCGTTGTTAGTAATTTCAGTTATTTTGCGTAATTTGCATCTAATGAGCATCATGAATATTCATATATGCTGCTCATGAATATTCATATATTACTACTATATATCACAATTTTAAATTATGTCTTTTGTCTAAGGTGTTCAGACAACACTGCACAGAATTTTGAGGTCAAATTGAATTTTCTCTCTACCATTTTTTTTTTGTCACCTAGACCCTGACTATGTATGACTGGAAGTGAAATTGTCACTTGTGTGTATTCAATCGCTGTGATTTTTTGATGCAGACAATGAATAAAAAGACATGACACACACACATTCATCCTAATTCATGTTTATTTAATTCATCTTACAATGAAACAAAGGGGAATGAAAAATAAAAAAAGTATTGCACTAGTACCCTGAAACTATTCATATATATGGTTATTGTATTAATTTTACTTTTGTTTTTCCTTATTTTTTTCGGGCCAGTAGTTTTTGGTTTCGGGCCACCAAATTTTGAAAAATACTAATTTTACTGGCCCGACCGGGCCACCAGCAAAAAAATTTAATTTCGAGCATTGTATATGAGAACATGCTTAACCCATTGACGATGATATGGTTTTGGATATTACACACATTTTTCAAAGGCCACAGCATGAATATATTCAGGGACAGTTCTGAATGGGTCAATCATAAAATAAATCAAAATTTCCCCCATTTTTTTGTCTTTCTTTCATCTCTTGTGGTATGTACTGTTCAAAAGGTGTACATTATTTCATACTGTGAAAGCTATGTTTGAATGTTTGCAAGTTTCTCGAAGAAGATAAAAGACAACCGTGGCATGATGAAAAACTTCCAGGTAGATTTGGTGCACAGCTGGTGTGGAAATACACTCCCCAACCCATATGGTGGTACCTTGGTTTTGACCCTGCGCCAAGGGAATCCCTTTGACTGAGTCGTGGGGTCACAACCTATTCACATCTATATTTTAAATCTCATCTATGAATTTTTTGAATTTTTGTTTACATCATTTAAAGTCATAGGCAATTGTCATGAAAATGTGATGGTTTGTAAACGAAAAATCCACTCCCATCTCCTGTATGGTACATTGGTTCTGACGCAGCACCAAGCGATTCCCTTTGAAAGGGTTGTGGGGTCAAAACCCATTTACATCTACAGATGAAAGTGATCACTTTGTCAAATTCAACCAAATACACTTGAAGCTTTTCACATCTCCGTGTACCTTGTAGTTTGGCTTTATATGATTGAATGACAAGCGTTCCAGGAACGCTATTGAACTGAGAATCAATGGGAAGTAGGGGATGAAATTTCACATAAATGTTTTTCTTTTTTTGATATGAAAATATCACTTTAGAAGAATATTACAATGATACTGTTATATGATTGAAGTCACAAATATCAATTATGGACAGATCTTACAAAGTGTTAATGGATCACTTTAACCCCTTCAGGATGGGTCCAAACATACTCTGGCTGGGGTCTTATGGAGAATGTGTGTTATTTCTGATGTGAAAGTTCTGTTTGGAGAAAGATGAAGAAGGAGGAGGAGGAGGGAGGATTTCTCCCCCAAATCCTCCAGAGAGACTCACCTAACACGCCAGGAATGTGGCCGCCGAGGTCAAGTTAAGTCGGTCTCAAGTTTGACTCTCTTCGTTGAGAAAATAGTCAGGATTTACTTGCCTGGTTGAACTTTGAAGAAGAAGCTTTGGTTTGATTTTATGATAACGATGGCTTCCATTTGGTTTGTTATGCTCCTACCACTTGGTGCTTGCTTTTTTTCTGTTCAATATTTATGACATAAAATCGCATAAAGTCAGATTGTTTTGTTTGCTTGGTAAACTTTACCATGGTACATGTTTAGGTTTAATTTATTTGTTCTTCACATTGTTGGCACAGTAAATATGTAATTAACATTTATTAAATGGCTGGAATGCATGGAGGTCAAATTTAGTAAGCCTCAAGTTGGACTTTCATTATTGAAAAAATATTCAGGATGTTCTTACTTCTCTTTTTCATGCTGCTACCACTTGGTCTTTGCCTTATGATTATTGTTTGTTGTTGAAATAATATATATATGCATGTACCTTGAAGAAATTCTGAATATTTAAAACTTTATTTACATAACTATGGTACATAACTATTTGCTCTTCACATTATTATCACAATAAAAAATATAATCAACATTTTATACAAATTCTGACCAGTATGCGGTCACAGAGATCATACAAGTCTGATTAGTGATGTTATTGAAAAGGTTGGCATTGACTTTCGCTGGATACTTGTACATGATTCTAACAAGTTTTTGTTCATCGTTTTTCTTGTGCCTCTGTTGGTTAGTACATATATATTTACATAAATTCCTAATGGGTATAGCCCCAGGAATATGAGGTAATTAAACTCACTTAATGCGGCAGGAATGTGGCTGGCTTCCTAGGTCACAGAAAAGTGGGCTATGAGTTTGACATTCTCACTCGCAGTTGGGATTATTATTCGTTTGCATGCTAGGTTGAACATATTGTATTCCTCGTCTGGTACATTTTAGTTATATAGACCTATGGTTATACCCTGTGGACCCTAGGATTCAATATTTGATTTATGGAATAGGAAATAGGAATGTTCCTTATATACTCTGTTTGGTGTTCCTTCCGAGAATTCTGCAATCCCTATATACTTTGTACATATAGTCCACCAGATTCCCATATATGCAAAGTGTTACTGCAAAATGTTGAGACAGTGGGAGCTTTCCTTTCATCGCAGAAGATTGGTTTCAATAATGGAATATTTATTATGCCATATTTATATGTCGGGCCAAATATTTGATGAAAGTGTGTGTAGTATATCATTGCCATTTATGAGTGTTAAAAAAAGAATATGTAGATTCAGTAAGATTCAGTAGTATTTCAAGAAATATCCTTCATGCCTAACCAGAAAAATATGGAAGCTTTCTCGTAAAGGGGACATTTCTGATAGAGGATGGTCTGAATGGCATTTTTCTTCATTTAATTATCTCACTTCCAATGTATGTGCGTGCATACATGTAATATTAGTGTGCAATGTAAGTATTAATGTATCTCTGTTCCATTTGTATCATTTGGTACTAGAAGGGTTTATGTTACAAAATATGAAAGCAATAAAAAGAAAGCCTAGCCTTGTCCAGATGTTTTTATTATTGCATTTCTGAACAGGTTTGAGCTCACACCATCTATTTCATCTCCTGTAGGTTGAGACAGGGTCAGGGAGAGGATTTAGACAAAAATGTGCTCCACATTTTCTGTTTCGAACTTGGTCATTTTTTTTCTATGAAACTGGTCCTGACAAATGTTTTTGACAGAATTATAGTGAAGCTGTAGTGAAGACAGTTAAGTAACTCTGTAAATAGTTACTAGATTCATGTAAATGAAACATTAAAGGCATATATGCGTGGGTTAAAATGGGTAGTCAGCAAATTCCAACTCGCACTCCACCGTAATCTCCCGAGGTAAACTCACGATATGTGTTGGATCGATCGAACAGCGGTGCTTCGAAATATCTGAACACGGGCCTTCTTATGAAATTGCATGCAGCACACAGCTGGTATCTGTATACCGAGCGAGTTTCTCGAGCTGTCACCTAAGCCAAGGCAATACATATCGCTGATAAGATCAAACAGAGGCACTTTGAAGTCGGTGCGGTTAAGCGTGTTATGTAATATTTTCACTCGTAAACATCTCTGATGGATCTCCATTCGACTAGTACAAATATTCCAAATGCGACTATTTTTGATGCATTTTCGACTCGGGTGTTCGGAAGTGGGACAGTTTGCGATCGATAACTGATAACTGAGCCAATGGGGATTACGTACCGTGCGTAAAAGTGCGCAATATGGATCCATACGTCTAGTATACCGGTCTGAATTCCCTTTAAAATATCTGGCTTATACCCCTTGGTTAAACACCATAACCAATTATTGGGGGGGGGGGGGGGGGGCCGGTGGTCCACATTTAGCCTTTAACTGGGCTCTATTTTTCTTGTAAAACTGGGGAATTTTGTTCACTGAATCACTTCAAAGTTCTACTTTATTAAGATTCACTGAAATGTAACAATTCAAATATCTTTTTTTAACCCTTTGGCTAAACATCATGAGCAGTTATTTAGGAAAAGATGTGCTCCACTTTTCATCTAGGACTGGGCTCTTTTTTCCCTGATGAAAGTGGGAAATTGTATTTGACTGAATCACTGTTAAAGTTCAAGTCAACGAAGTAACCGTATAGGGTTACCAGATTCACCGAAAAAGTAACATTAATAAACCCTTTGGCTAAACACCATGAGCAATGACTTGGGAGAAAATGTACTCCACTTTTATTTTACAGCTTGCGTCTTTTTCCCCTGTGAAACTGGCAAATTGAGTTTGACAGAATCACTGGGAAATTTAAAATGGTGATGTAACTCCATACACCATATTCACAAAAATGCAACATTAACATTGAAATAACCATGTTTTAACAGTTGTTTACCCCTTGGCTAGGTATCACATGAGGATGACGATATCAATATATGTTCTAAAAATAAGATTGGTTTCATGAATGTATTTTTTCCCTCTGGGTGTAGAGTAATGGCAATATTTTCAAAGAGGGCTAC